>CM038219.1:154151090-154398386 GCA_021442155.1 Cymbidium sinense | reverse complement strand
GTCTAGGATTATAGATAGAACAGACTTAAAACATGAAATAAAATATTTTTTAAAAGCCTGAAATTAGAATTTGGGATGTTTATAAAAATTTAATATTATGTAAGAAAAAAATATGAAGTGAAATTAAGAGTTTAAAATGTCTTGGAGAATCAAAGGAAAAACTTTTTTAATAAAATAGTTAGTGGTGGAGTCAAAATGTCTGAAAAGATAAGAAATAAAAGCGTTGTTATAAAATTTAATTTAGATGTAAAACTTGGAGAATTGGAAAAGATATAAATTCGCGTAGAGATTAGAAAGCGATATATGATCTGAAAAATTGAAGCTTTTAGTGATTTATCTGATAGATTAGATCTACGAAGAAGGTGAAAGATGTATGTATAAGTTAGTACGAAAGAGCGAAGAAATAAAGCCTGGTTGTGAGGTGTATTAAGGATGAAGATAATAAAGTATTTTTCTTAGAAAATGATATTAAAATAGGTAGATGAGATATTTTGATAAACTTTGATGAAAGATAGATATGATTGATTTTAGCAGCCTTATCTGCAAACAAAATAGAATTTTATTTTTATCATCGTATTAGTAAATCTGAAGTTAGATAAGCTTTAAAGAAAATGAAATGTGGAAAAGCAGTAGAACTTGATGATATTCCAATAGAAGTGTGAAAATGTTTAGGAGATCAAGGAATTTCTTGGCACAAATCTTTTTAATGTTATTTTAAAAGGCCAAAAAAGATGTCAGATGAGTGGAGAAAGAGTTTGTTGGTTCTTATATTTAAGAATAAAGGTGGTGAACAAGAGTGTGCAAATTATAGAGGAATTAAGTTAATGTGCCATACATTAAAATTATGGGAGAGAGTAATTGAGCATAGGTTACGATGTGATACAAAAATTTCCAAACACAAGGAGGATTGACAAAATATTTTCTTATTTCAGTTGGATTACATCAAGGATCAGCTTTAAGCCCTTATCTTTTTGCTTTAGTTATGGATGTTCTTCTTAGGCATTTACAGGAAGATGTACCTTGGTGTATGCTTTTCTTGATGACATTCTTCTTGTTGATAAGGCTAGAGAGAGAGTCGAGAAACTTGAATTATGGAGGTCAACATTAGAGTCAAGGTTTTAGTTTAAGTAGATCTAAAGCGAATATATTGAGTGTAATTTTAGTTGTAAAAATTCTAGTGGTAGTGTTGTGGCATTAGGTGAACAAGTCATTAATAAGAGTGGCGATTGATATTTGGGCTCATTGTTCAAAATGATGGTGAAATAGATGGAGATGTTATTAGTAGAATTCAAGTTGGATGGTTGAAGTAGAGGAATACATCTACTTTGTTATAGAAAAGTTAAAACTTAAACTTAAGGAAAAATTTTATAAGATGGTGGTAAGACTGATGACTTATGCGAGAATGTTGGCGATAAAGAAAGCATAAGACTAAGTTAAGTGTTACGAGATGAGGATGCTCAGGTGGATGAGTGGCATTACTCTTAGAGATAAAATCAAAATGAATATGTTGGAAAAGTTGGAAGCTCCGTGGCGATAAGATTAGAGAGTCGCTTAGATGGTTTAATACATAAAGCGTCGGCCGTCAGATGACGGTTAGGAGAGTAGATCATTAGATTTCTTTATGTTAAGAAAGGTAGAGGTAGACAAGACTTGGTTAATATGTATAAAAAAATGGCTTGTATTAAATGAGAATTTGACACATAATAGGACCTGATGGAGCGAAGGATTCATGAGGACTTAGAGGGATAAAGGTTGTTATTGTTGTTGTATATATATATAACTATACTACTATTAAAAAGTGACTTGTGTTTTTTCCAATAGTAAATCTTAGCCTTTCATTTTATATTCAAATTGATTTGATGATTTCAATCCTAACTATATAATATATAACAATAAATTCTAAAAATAAATTAATGAACTTAATTATAAATAATTAATTAGTTTACATTAATTATTTATATTACTCAAAATTTTTCCGTTATTTTCCAATTTATTATTTTCTCCTTGTAACGTACTTTTAATCCAGATTAACTAATCTTAAAGTTTTTAAACATAATTTTAATTCTAAACTAATATTTATATAGAAATAACCTGCATTTATTTTTAATTAACAACCACAAATTTTAAATAACTAAGGCTTTCAGTTTAACGTAACTTTATATTAATCTGAACGTTTTCGTTATTTTCAATTAATTTTATAATCTAAACATTTTTAAATCCGTTATTTTCTCCTACGAGTGCAGCTGGGAAATAACGTTAGAGAGGAAGGCTATTTTAAAACAATGTTATTTTCTCCTGTGTTATGTATGTAAATTTTCCAAAGAGTGAGAGAGAGAAGAAGACTTCAGGTACTGCGCCATTTAGAGAAATCTTTATAATCAGAAGTTAGTATTTAAATTCATGTCATGTTTCTTAATAATTACAAGATGTATAGAGCTGTAGCGTCCAGATCGTTCTTCGGCTTGCTTAACTTCCTTTCTAATACTGGATAAATAAATATTTAATTTTGACTGATAGATATGTAAATGCATAAGAATAGATATAACTCACTGTAGTTGACAGATTTATGTCACGCCTCAAATATGAGAAAAGAGATTTGGCT
Source organism: Cymbidium sinense (assembly GCA_021442155.1). NCBI lineage: Eukaryota > Viridiplantae > Streptophyta > Magnoliopsida > Asparagales > Orchidaceae > Cymbidium > Cymbidium sinense. The sequence goes on along the minus strand of CM038219.1, from coordinate 154,395,784 downwards.
AAATCTCTTGGGTGTCATATGGTCAATAGAGGCAAAAGAGTACTCTAGGATAATTTCAAAGTGGAGTCAAATGATACTATCTAGAAGAATTAACAAAGTTAGATCTATCTAGAAGATTCTGAAAGACTTCTTATTTTTTTAAATATTCTAAAGATGTTAAGTCTAAGAGATTTTACCCATATCCCCAAAACGCTCGACGGCAAAGAAGCGAGGAAGCCGTGATGGGAGCTCGTTGGAAAAAGTTCCGATGAGCAGCGGCGTGTGAAGGGGATGAGAGATTCTAAGTTAAACCCATCAAAATCTCCAGGTTTAGTAAATCCGGAATTTAAGAAACGGGTAGAAAAAGGGTTCAGAATTCTGCGGCATTTAAAATTTTCTTACAGTCCGCTAGGTTTTAATTAAGTTAAATCATACTTATATCTTGTTCTGCTAAGACCCGCATATGATCACAAGAAAACAATTTGGTGAGAAATAAACCATAATGGTAAGAACTTACAGTTAAACACTCCTGATTCGAAGCCGATTGCGATCAGCGATCAAATTCCTCCTCCGTCGATGGATTCTCGTCCGTGATCAAAGCATTAACCTCTCCGAATCGCGAAGCCTCCGGGCTTTGGCGAGGAAAATAATGCAGGAATAATAAAAAAAACAAAATCCCGTGCGATTAATTTTGGAATGAATTCAGAAAGTAACGGTCGAGCTTGCATAAAAGTAGTAACGACCGTTTAATAAATCCTACAATTATCATAATTATTATCGATGTTAAATCTCTCCTATGAAAGTTTAACTTAAAACCTCTCGTCCCCCTCACACGCTGCTACCCTTCAAAACTTTCTCCAACGAGCTCCCATGGCTTCCTCGCTTCTTTGCTGTAGAGCGTTTTGGAGATTTGGGGGCCGCAAGGTGTGTTCTTGAAATAAGGGTTTACTTTAACTAGCTTAAAATATTGTGAGATAAACAACATAATTACATATTTTGTATGAGAGGTTTAACATCTGATAATAATTATGATAATTGTAGGATTTATTAAAGGGTCGTTACTCGTTTTATGCAAGTTCGATCGTTAATTCCTGAATTTATTCTAAAAATTTGAGATTTCTTTATTATTCGAGTCTATTTCTTCTCGTGCTCAAAACTTCTGCGTCATCAAGAGGAGGTTGCGGCTTTGATCGTTGCAGAGCGAAAGTTGGAGGAGGTGATGGATTGATGAATCGAGGTGATGCGTAAGTTCTCTTGATTTCTTCTCTTGCTTTCTTGTGATCGATATCGTCGGCGGATATAAGTATGATTTAACTTAATTAAACAGTGGGAAAATTTTAAATGCCGTCTGCACGTTCCAAATTCTTTACTAAACTTTTCGATGGGTTTAACTTAAAACCTTGCCTTGCACTTTCTCGGCGACTCCCCATCGCTTTCTTTCTTGTCGGCGTTTGGAGATCTAGTAAAATCTCTTAACATCTTTAAAATACAAAAAATAAGTCTAATCTTGATAGATCTAATAAATTCTTCAGATAATTATCGTTGACTCAGATATAATACTTTCTTTCTCCATATGCAAGAGATTTTAAATCTCTCCATGAGTTATATCTAAACATTTATATACATCGTCATTTATTTATCTAAATAAAGTTAAGCGGCCGGCGATCACGACATATACATCTTCTTGATATTAAGAAACATGACGTAATCTTAACCTCTTCTTATAAAGCTTTCTCTAAATGGCGCAATACCTGACGTCTTCCTCTCTCTCCGACTCTTTGGGAAATTTACATACATAACATACGATAAAATAATGTTGTTTTAAAATAATCTCTCTGCGTTTTTGCACTCTCAAAGAAAATAACAATTAAAACATTTGATTATTTGAAAATAACGGCGTTATATAAATTACGTTAAGCTGGTTATTTAAAATTTGTGGTGGTTAATTAAAATTAAATGCAGGTTATTTCTATATAAATATTAGTTTAGAATTAAAATTATATTTAAAAACTTTAAGATTAATAAAATAACGTTAATCTGGATTAAAAGTACATTACAAGGAGAAAATAATAAATTGGAAAATAACGGAAAAATTTTGAGTAATATAAATAATTAATGTAAACTAATTAATTATTTATAATAAAGTTCATTGATTTATTTTTAGAATTTACTGTTATATATTATATGGTTAGGATTGAAATCATCAAATCAATTTGAATATAAAATGAAAGACTAAGATTTACTATTAAAAGAAATACAAGTCACTTTTTAACAATAGTATATATATATATATATATATATATATATATCAATATTACACGTACATCAAGTGCACATGAACAAATTTTATAAATTAAAAATTAAATTATATAAATTTAATTAAAGCTATCTTACAATCAAATTTAATAATAATAAACCAAAGCTTCAATACCAAACTATTAAGTTTTGTTTATGTTTTGCTTAAAAATAAAACTTGTTTGATTGTACTTATTGTTTTTAAAAACACTCAAAATTATATAAAATTTTGAAATTTTGAATACTTTCTTCAAACTTTTACTTATTTAATATTCATTTTTATTAAATTTTTAATTAATAGCAAGAGAATTCATGAGAAATCGGCTAAAATTATTCAATATTTTTTTATTAATTTCGATACTTAATATATTATTTAAAATAACAAAACTATTGAAAAGTTTATTTGACATATTTAAATAAATAAATAAATATGATTTAGCATGACTCCAGACTATATAAAAGTAATTTAAATTGGGTGTCCTAATTTTATTTCTTATTATCAGTTTAAAATTAAAATTTTATTGCATGTTTTGAAATTGATGTCATGCATTTTTCTTATATTTTCAAATGAAAATTTGAAAATTAAAATAACAAATAATAATATAAAATACTGGAAAAATATTTCAAATGAATTTCAAGTTTCTCTGAATTTCAAAATTCATTTTTGCATCATTTGCATATCATTACATAACAATAAAATTTTACAAATATATGAAAATCATAATTTTTCAAAATCTTGTTTTTTTTGCAATATTATTTTTTAGTTAAAATAGATAACAAAATATGTTATAAGTTGTGATTAATTTTAAAAAACGAAAACACACAATTAAAATAAGTCTTGAATATTTTGATTACTTTAAGAAAATAATTTACAACCCCAAAATATATCTTAAAGATATATATTTTCTTAATTCAAGTAATATTATAGAAAATTTAATAAAAGTATGTTTTATTCAAAACGTTCAATTATTTAAATTTATGCTTAAAATTTCCCCTTTTTTTTAATTATGTTAATTCTTATATTTTATTTTATTTTCATAAATTACATAAATCAAGATGTATTTTATTGAAATGAAAAATAATTAATATATTAGAAAGTCAAACAAATGAATAATGTATTGGATAGAAAATACATACCTATTTGATGTAAAATATAAATTGGATAGAAAATATTTCTGAAAAAGAAAAGATTAAGATTAATGAAACTATGGTAATTCATTGAAGCACATTCATGGTTAACAGCGATGAAGAAAGTTTGGAATCAGGAATCCATTAAAACATCTTCAAGCTGGTAAATCACAATGTCAAAAAGTAGAAGAAGAGCGAGCATCACAATGCTAATAGAGTCTCAACCTTTGCGATTTGCTCTCCTTCCTTCTTTCGAGGCGAACTTATGAAGTTTCCTTAAACTGAAAACCTGAGTTTACGTTACAGGAGAAAATAACGGAATTAAAAACGTTTAGATTATAAAATTAATTAGAAATAACGAAAACGTTTAGATTAATATAAAGTTACGATAAACTGAATTAAAATTAATTGAAAATCATGGCTGAAAGCTTGAGTTTACATTACAAGGAGAAAATTTAATGGAAATAACGGAAATAACATAAACATATTATTGCAAATTATTAAATTTAAAATAGTTAATATATTCATATTATATATAAAACACAGGCTACGTTGTGTGTGTTAATTAATTTAAATAAACAGTGATTAGAATATTTTGTATCACGAAAATATTTTTACTACAATAATGGAAACTGACATTATAATTAATTGGAAATCACCCTAAATTTTAAAATAATTAATATAAACTCATTAATTATTTATAATCAAGTTAATTAATTTTTTTTTATAAAATTGACTATTATATATTATATGACTATGTTTGATGTCAATTTGAATATAAAATGAAAGGCTAAGATTTACTATTGGAAGAAACACAAGCCACTTTTTAATAATAGTATATATATATATATTTCATTACAATGGACGTTACTCCATATATCTTAATATAATCATTTACTTGCATAACTCCTTAGTATTTTTATTATATAGATTTACATACATACACACAATTTCTATGAATTTAGATATCTAAACACCTAAAATTTAATATTTACACTTACAACACTTATTCATGAAAAAATACATCCACTTATAAGAAGATAAATGCGATGTCAAAGATTTAAGTTTTATGCATATAAATATCAAATTTCAGTTGTTAGATATATAAATATATAAGAATTATGTGATATGAATGAAAATTTTCCCTTTAACAATAAAAGATCAAATATATATATGATTATTTGATCAATCGCATTTCTTACCATGATTATGATCACATAAGGAATTTGCGACGTTTATGAAGACATCTTCCAACGTAGCATCAAACAAGCCCCAAGGCTGAATCTTCAGCCTTCTCTTTGCTGCTTCAACTCTCTGAAGATCTCAGAAAATCTGAGCCCTTGCTTAAGTAGATGAAATTTCTGTGTTCCTGATAAACGATATACGTTAGTTCTGCTTTGGGGTTATCTGTTGCACTAATTTCTCCACTTCTTCCTCTTGATTGGAGGGGGTAGTAATTGTGAGTACAAAGTAACCTCCATATCTGGCTTTTAACCGCACAAATTAATAGCACCAATTAAGTTTATGAAGGTAGAAGCCATGAGAGTAATAACTGACTTCATCTATAGACTACGATTAAGTCATTAGAAAATGAGAAAAATTCAACTTTTTTATTAGTAGAATAAATTAGTTAAAAGTTTGTCAAAGTAAAGGGCCTCTTTTAGATCAATTTTATTATTTTTTTTTATTATTATTATTATTTATATATATCAAGTTAAGTGACTTGTATCTCTCCACTTGATTATGAGATTCTATTATATTTACCTAGATTTAAAAATTCGGCGAGAAATAAACCATAATGGTATCTTGCCATTATGGTTTCTTTCTCACCGAATTGTTTTCATGTAATCAGTATGCGGGTCTCAACAGCATGATATAAGCATGATTTACTTTAATTAAAACTTAACGGACTGTAAGAAAATTTTAAATACCACAGATTTCTGAACCATTTTTCTACCCGTTCCTTAAATTCGGATTTACTAAACGGAGATTTCGATGGGTTTAACATAAAACCTCTCGTCCCCTTCACACGCCGCTGTTCGTCAGAACTTTCCCCAACGAGCTCCCATTGTGGCTTTCTTGCTTCTTTGACGTCGAGCGTTTTGGGGATTTGGGGGCCGCAGGCTGTGTGGAAAGCTAAGGTTTTGAAGTAGTGTTCCAATAGTTTTTACGAATTTATTTTTGAGGGATTTACAACATAGCACACAATTCTTATATATTTACATATCTAACACTTAAACTTAAAATTTTACATTTATAACTTCCCAATAATGAATATCACATCAAAAATATCATTATTCAAATACTTATTTTTAATCATAGAAAAATATTAGATAACTAAATATCTAATTTTAGGTGTTAGATATGTAAATACATATAAATTGTGTGGTATATATATAATCTTCCTTTATTTTTTTTATAAAAATATTAATTTATAAAAAATATTTTAACTTAAGAAAATCAGTATTATTTATGATTTAGTTTTACTAAATAAAAATTATTGTATTTAATACAGCTAATCACTAATTAATAATTTATCACAATATTATTTTATGCTAATTTTGATTTAATAAATCTAATTATGATTGATGGAAGATTATCATCAATCAACCAAATTAGATACAAATATATTAAATAAAAAATAAAAATAGCTTTAATATTCACTATTAATTAATTAATATGAACTAAAATAGATTGATATTATCTCCGGTTTAATTTGACCAAATGAAAGTTATGATTTTCAAGTAGCTTAATAAACGAGTAATTAATAACTAATCAAAATATTATGTGTGATTAAATTTGAAGAATTGAAAGTCATTATGTTTAATTTGTTCAATAAATTACAAATTAATAATTAGTTTGGATGTTATTTCATCTCAACTATGATTTAGTTAATCTGACTAAATTTGATATAGGTTAGGTAAATATAATAGAATCTCATAATCATATAAATTTTTAATAAATAGTAAGACACTTAACTGGATTTAATATCTATTATGTCAAATAATTTTAAAGATTTAACCTTTATGACATTTATTAAATCTAGATTTACAAGATGCTTTAATTACTTGTAAGAAGCATATATGACAAAGAAATAGTAGAGAAATTTAATGATACTCATTTATTCATACTTTTAAATGTCATATGTGATGAAAGTTTCTAATTCTAAAATGCATTAAAATTTGTGCTTAATCTAATAGCCTCAATAAAATATGTGTAATGTTTTAATCATGTTTAAATGATGCTTTAATTACTTGTAAGAAGCGTATATAACAAAAAACAGTAGAGAAATTTAACGATACCATTTGTTCATGCTTTTAAATATCATCTGTGATGAAAGTTTCTAATTCCAAAATACATTAAAATTTGTGCTTAATCTAGTAGCCTCCATAAAGTATGTGTTATGTTTCAATCATATTTAAAAGATGCCTTAATTACTTGTAAGAAACATATATGATAAAAAAACATCAGAGAATTTTAACGGTAGTCATTTGTTCATGCTTTTAAATGTTATCTTTGATGAAAGTTTCTAATTCAAAATGCATTAAAATTTGTGCTTAATCTAGTAGCTTCCATAAAGCATGTGTTAAGTTTAAATAATATTTAAAGGATGCTTTAATTACTTGTAAGAAGCATATATGACAAAGAAACAGTAGAGAAATTTAATGGTACCTATTTGTTCATGCATTTAAATGTCATATGTGATGAAAGTTTTTAATTCCAAAATGCATTAAAATTCTCGCTTAATCTAGTAGCCTCTATAAAATATGTGTTAAGTTTCAATCATGTTTAAAAGATGCTTTAATTACTTGTAAGAATTGTATATGACTAAGAAACATTAGAGAAATTTAACTGTGCCCATTTGTTCATGCTTTTAAATGGCATCTGTGCTAAAAGTTTCTAATTCCAAAATGTATTAAAATTAGTGCTTAATCTAGTAGCCTCCATAAACTATGCATTATATTTCAATCAGGTTTAAAGGATGACTTAATTACTTATAAGAAGCGTATATGACAAAGAAACAATAGAGAAATTTAACGGTACTCATTTGTTCATGATTTTAAATGTCATCTGTGATGAAAGTTTTTCATTCGAAAATGTATTAGTGCTTAATCTAGTAGTCTCCATAAAGTATGTGTTATATTTCAATCATATTTAAAGGATGCTTTAATTACTTATAAGAAGTATATATGACAAAGAAACAGTAGAGAAATTTAACGGTACCTATTTGTTCATGCTTTTAAATGACATCTATGATTAAAGTTTCTAATTCCAAAATGCATTAAAATTCGTGCTTAATCTAGTAGCCTCCATAAAGTATGCATTAAGTTTCAATCATGTTTAAAGGATGCTTTCATTTCTTGTAAGAAGTGTGTATGACAAAGAAACAGTAGAGAAATTTAAATGTGATCTAAGAGTAAGACTATCTACACCAACTCCTTTAGATATATTCACAACCACCCTTCAAACAACCATTTTAACCAACTAAAACTAGTTATTATTATACGGCCAATCTATAAAAGTCTTGAAAGATCTATCGATTAGCTTGAATTAATCTAAATTACTATCGACCATATTATCAAGGAGGGTTAAACTAAAGTAACTCAAGATAAAAACATTGCTCAGTACATGATTTGTTCCATTTTATAAATAGTTTATGTTATAACAATTATTTATTGGAATTACATTTTTGCCATCTATAATAAAAATATAATGAAAATAATAGCTTTATGAGCAATAAATGGCTGGCCTTTGAGCAGTTTCAATGGTAAAACTAATTTCTGAATCAAAGAAACGTCGGGAGAGTCATTAAACTATCCACATTCGCTGGTGTGGCCAAAGCAAAAGTTGTTCCTAGAAATAATTCTTAATAAAAGTTGGATGAAAGCTCCTCAAAATACTGATTACGTCAATTTTTGGATCAAATTATTATAGTTTTCAGTATCAAATTACTATGTACTTTTAATAGAAAACTTGAGAAATAAAATGTAAATAACAATTTTTGCAAAGGATAGGTACATTATATTGAATAAATAAAATTTTGAACTATGATATTAATATTCATGCTTATTGTTAAGCATTTTTTAACTCAAATTTTATTAGATTTGGGCCAAAGAAAACGCCTAGTGCGACTTATGCGGTTCAACTTAATTCATAAGAAATTTTTTTGGAAAATCTATGGAGGCAATGAAACATTTGGCCTATCAACCGTTTATTATTTTGCGCACATAAATTGGCATAAGAGTTTTGTTATTATGTCATATGAGCCACCACTCTCCACTTATTCCTATTTCTTATACATAGTGAATTCATCTTCTTCAACTTTGATTTTCTTTTCTTTTTTTTTAAACCTAGCTTGAGTGTTTATGTTAATCTGTGTATTTCTTGATGTGTTTTATAATCTATTATTTGTTAATTTTGTACCACTTATTATGAAACGCAAGCATAAATAACATCTTTAGCCTTTGTCATTTTTCTAAATTTTTCATGTTATGGAAATTAGCAATCATATTACTTCCCAAGACAAAGAAATCTCCATGGACTATTGTATATCACCATCAAGCTTTTGATCTCAGTTGAATGCACTCATGAGGAAGAACCTCACCTTCCAAGTCTCAATTTCAATCTTCTCTTTATCTCTCAACTCTTTCTCGTTCTTCTCATAAAATCCTTCTTTTGACATATTGTCAATATCTTTCTATCTACTACACATATAAATCCAAAGAAGAAACCTCAGAACTAATCTGGGACTAATCATCATTCCACTCTTGTTGTGTTCGATGTTGTTTGGCATTCAAAAACTAGCTTCAATGATTGCATTTGAACCTGAGAAATACTGTGACTGTGGTGAATGCATAGATAATGAAAGAGACGAATCACGATAAAAAATGCTCTAGTGTCTTTGATATGATGCTAGGCAAATCAACATATTGCTCAGAAGCACACCCACCACGACTTCGGTTTATTTGGATACCAATGTCACCGGTTTGAGCAACAAGAAGTAGAAGCTCACCTGCTTCTTCAGTTTACAATTCTGGGCTACCTGATAATTCTTGCAAGAAAAATGAATCTTGCCCTGTCACCATACTTATCACAGGGCAAGATTGCACTTTGGCGCAGAGTAAGCATCTGGCACGCCATGAATAGTTAAGTGATAGTGATTCCATCTTCGTGTTCTAATGCGCTAGAGAAAATGATAGATCTTGGCAGATATCTTTTTGGAAGCAAACCTTTGGAGAACCCTTCGGATTCTATTAACCCTCTGGTCGTTGCTTCTAAATTTATGTTGGTAAGCCAATTAAATATTCTATCTATTGCTTTTTATAACAATTTTGCAAAATGAGGTGCACTTTGCTTTTAAAATCTCTTTTCAGGGAACAACTATAGTACCTCCAACAACATTTTACTTTGAACCAGTTTTTATGATGCTTGGTCCAGCTCTTTACATTGTTCATCCCAATTGCAGTTCAAATATAACATTTCCTGTTTCAATCAAGATGGCCTTTTCTCTCTCAAGGTTTGATCCTTGAGAGCTCCAAAGGTTTTTTTTTAATATTTTGGCATGCATAATAAAAATAGATTGTGTGAATGAATTGCTTATAGATGTAAAGTGTGTGGATGGACTCACCCTTTGGCGTGAAAATTCTTCAGTGATAAACAAAGAGTTATCTATGGGTTACCAAGCTGGAAACTCCGACCATAGAATTGATGAGATACTTGCAGGTTGATTTTTCACCTTCAAGCACCATTTACTAGCAAAATGTTTGATTTGTCGTTGTTGTTATTTGGATTAACATGCTTTTTCATGGATCAGCTTATGATTTCTCCAATAGTAACAGCAATATTTTCAATGTGACCATATGGCATAAGAAGACTTACAAGAACAATGGCCCTCTCCTTCGAATTTTTTGTGCTTCAAATGCAGTATGTTATGATCATCAATGTAATAGAAATTATAATTTTATGTGAATTATACAATTATTAGAACAATGCAATAACTTCTCAACCATAAAAACCAGCTGCACTAACTTATTCTGGATATTCTTTTGGTATTGTTAAAAATGAGAATCAACCCAAACCTAAGTATCAATTAAGTGAAGCTGACACTTGTGCAACATAATACATCACTAGGAACAGACAGAACGATGCAAGCAATCCCACATCATGGTATGGCATACAACCAGTAAAATTATGATGGTATGAACATCAAACAGCATTAAGATTTATTAAGATAAACAATGCCATTCAGCACCATTAGCTAACAAGTACAGTATTTGATACAATTGAATTTTTCTTCTAACAAAACATATCCTCAATCGATCAGGTCTGTAAGTCTTATAGCAGGTGTAGAAGAAGTCATCTGCTTGATTTTTGTATAATTTGCCCTACATTGTGACCATGAATAAATGTGAAGACAGTGATGCAGAGTTCAAAGTTGATCGTCGTGAAACTTTAAACGTTTTTGATTTCAGACTTTTGATTTAGAAAGAACATACGAGAATAAGAATTGGAGTAGGGATGCAAATGAACCGAGCCGAGCCGAGCATGTATGTGTTCAAGCTTGAGCTTGTTTAATACTATCGAGTTCGAGCTCGATTCGAGCTTTAAGAATAGTGTTCAAGCTTGAGCTTGTTTACCATTATCGAGCTCAAGCTCGAATCGAGTTTGTTCACGAGTTGGGTTCAAATTGGATTATCGAGCTTGTTAACGAGCAGCTCATTTAATAAAATAAACAAGCTTTAATCAATCCTTAATTGAGCTTGTTCACGAGTAGTTTGTTAAGAAATCTACATGAGATGTATTAATTAAAGCTTATTGAGCCTAAAAAATAATAATTTGAACAATACTATTCACAAACAAGCCTTGTCGATGTCGAACTCTACGAGCTGTTCGAGCTTTAAATAATAATGTTCATGAACATAAATGAACCGAACGATAAGCTGTTCAAGCTTGTTCATTTAGCAATCGAGCATTTCAAAAAGTATCCAAGCTCATTTGATTAGTTAATCAAACGAACATGAACGAGCTCTAATTGAGCGAAGCCACGAGTAGCTTGTCGAACGCTTGGTTCATTTTCAACCCTAAATTGGAGAGAAGGAGAGAGATGGAGAGAGAGAGAGGAAGGAATGAGTGTCATAATTCTGTAAGGAAACTAGTAGGGAACAGGCTTGGGTTGTTCATCATGGAGAAAAGCTACACAAAAAATCATTTGGGAACTAAATTAAATTTAAGAGTGTCAACCACTTTTACTTGGGAAGAACTTTTATTAAAATGCTAGGTTTGTCGATTAGGGTTCACTGGTTGACTTTGTATCTAATCCAAAATTGAACCAACCCAACTCTGACCGATTATATGGCTTAAAAATTCTAACCCAAACTTGACTAACCCGAACTCATCAGTTTAGACATATATTTCGAGTCAAATTTGAATTCGTAGGTCAAAATGAGATTAAATCCGAGTCAATCTCAAGTCCTAAATCTAAAGTATTCTAGCATAAACTGAGAATACAATGAGAATTTAAAATACATTGAAAATTTTTATATTGCATTTCAATTTGTTCAAATCAAACACTAATATTTTCAAAACTCCTGCATTTTAAATATTTTATACCCCTTTTTTAGCAAACTAAATAGCACCTAATTAAAAATAAGGGACAAATAAAAGCACAAAGCCAACCAAAACACTAATAGGATAATAGTTGTTTATCTCAAGTCAATCAAATTTTCAAACTAGTTCATCTCACGAAAACGAACCTAAGACCTCCAAACCCAAAATTTCTCTCTTTCTCCGTCACAATTAATGGCCAATAGGCTTTGTATGCCTTATCTCTCATCTCGCTCTTTCTCTCTCTTGTTCTTCTTCATCCCTTCCTCTACTTCAACTCTTCTTCTTTTTCGTTCTTCTCCATCTCTTCATTTCCTTTTCTCTCGTAAGAATGATCATGAATAATATTAAATACTAAATATTCTTAAAATATTATATCAATTATTAAGTTGATTTTTAATTTTTTTATGCTTAATATTTATATATACTTTTGTATATCAAAATGATCCATTTAAAATGTAGAATTTTATAAAAATACTTTTGGCCATTTTTAAAATATGCTAAAAGCAAGTATTTTTAGACATAATTATTCTCTCATATCATATTATAATCAATAAGATCAATCATAATATTTTCCAATGTGAGCTCCGAAAATTTGTAATCGACCTCTCAAATTGTTAAACTTTTAAAATTCAAATTAATTTGAGGTAAAACACTACTTAGATATTTCATCCTCCTTTTATAAGAACTTTAGATCTTTCATCCTCATTTTATAGGAACTTTATATCAAGTTCCACATAAGTGTAGATCTAATTTTATATTTTTCAAAAGTGCAAGAATCAATAGTAAGAGAAAACTTTAATTAAAATTTAGTCATTAAGCGATAACTCATTGTGTAGTAGCAGTAATTTAAATTTTTAAAATTGAGAAATTTATCATCCTTAATTTAAAGTAAGCGATAGAGAGAATGATGAAGAATTGGAGTAAGATCTCAAGTTTTTGTTGTCTCATATTTAAATGGTCCTTATTCTATTTAATCAAAAAAGGTAGATGACCCAAGCTGATCAAAGGATTTTTGTCAACAATTATGAATTACTTCTTCTAAGAGAAACTTATAAACCTAAAAGTGAATGTTTATTTAAAAAAAAATATAAGTATCTTGTTTTGTAGAACTTTATGTCCAATTGAATGTACTCTATAATTCACTACTTCATAAGTAAAACATTAGGGAACTCGCGGGCAATAATCATGATTGTAATTTAATGGTTTAATTTCATGAAAATCACCCACTCAGAGGGGGCTTTAGTTATAATTGCTACTTTTTGTGGCGCAAATTTATAATAAAATTACGCAGACAGAGGACACAATCAACTTTCTTATTAATATGAAATAATTTAAGTAAGAATATAGCGATGCATTAAATATGATATTGACTCATTTGTGATCTAGAATATTCTCAAAATTGTCCCACTTAATAAACAATTGTGAAGTGTTAATGAATTTTTGCATTAAACTCTTAAAAATATAAACATATTGTCCCTCCAAACTAAGATTAGCATGTATAGATAGTCAGATGCTTATTTTAGCAATCAGGTCTTCAACTCACATTGCACCAAAAAGATACATATGAGTCTTCTTCTCGCTATGCTAACAAAGATGTATACGAGTCAATTACATAAGAAAAAGTGAAAGCATAATATATTTTCTTCATCTCATCGAAATAACGTGCATAAGTACTTCTAAATTGCGATAAGCTTATTTTGTATTATACTTTCGTGTAAGGTGTTAACTATACAATGAAGAACATGAGGTTGAAGACAAGTTGACTAGAATAAAAATATTTTTGCTTCTTACTTCTTTTTCACACTTTTTTTTCTTTTTTCCTGTGTTTTTCCTCTCTTTTTTGTTTTCTCAAATTTTTTGATCTTTTTTATGACTTTATCTGTTTAATAGAGAAAGGAGAAAGAGATAGAGAGCGATAGAGAGAAAGAAAGGGAGAGTAAGAAGAGAGAAAAAGAAAGAGAGTAGAGAGAAACAAGAGGAAAAGAGAAAGAGAGGAGAGGAGAAGAAGAAGGAATAAAATGGAGAAGCGGGAGGAAGCGGCATTGGTGGCGATGAACTTCGAGTCTGAGTTGAGGATGATAATGAGACAGTCTTGAAGATGAAGGATAACGCGTCTAGAGAGTGGCAACCAACATGTTGGGTCATGTGAGGTAGGCACAAAATGAGAGAGAGTGCATGAGAGGGAGGGCAAGTGCAGGTATATTTATGTTTTTTTCCCTTTTTGAAATAACAAAAGGGGTAGGCCATACACAACCTTTTTAATCCTTTGAATAAATTCTAATTCCACACAACCTTTTCTTCTTCACCATGGTTATGTTGCAGTTTAAGGAAGAGGTTTTGTTCTGAAATTGAGATGTGGAAAGAGCTCTTCTATTACACCTATCAACTAACACATTTCTTTGTTTATTAATTTGGCACTAATTATATTGGATTATTTTATTATCATGTACGCCAACTATTTGGAAACTGTGAATAAGATACAGTTATTATATTAACAGGCCGCAAATGCATATCTTCAATTTTTCAAAGGGGATAATGTGAAGATGCTGCTTGAATTTGTCAAAGAAATGCCTAAAAGTGCAACAAAACTAGGCATCATAAATGTTTCTACTCTTCTTACTCCCTTGTTTTTCACATGGGTCATTAAACTGCTTTTCCGGTAAGCCTAAAAGTAAAGTGGTTAAACCACTCCTTTGAGATTTTAAAAGTATAAGCTGATTGTATAATTGTTCATTCAACATAATTCTGTCTTTAGAAATATTTTCCCTATATTGTTATCTTCTTTCTAGTCCAAGCATGACCAACGAAACAAATATTGTTAACACTGCTTCATCCTTTAATATTGCAATATCCGCTAGGTAACACTGCAGCTTGAGGAAATTTAACGTAGCATATTTTTAGTTGATTTTAAACTTAAATTAAATATCATGATTATCTTATTGTAAGTTATTAGAAGTCTGTATCAGTGAGATATTTTTTTACTTATGGAACCTCCTCCCAGGACCTAAAATGAAGTTTAAAATGAACTAGCAAACTTATATATTTGCATTTGATGCATTCAAATCATTGAGAATGATAATTAGCAATTTTTCCCTGTATGAAATTGAAATGTGTTTGCAAAGGTTTGTCTTGGAAACTTATATTTTAAACGATAATCACATTATCTTTATCTGAACCAATTTGATTAATCTGATGCGTGCAGGTAATGTTGACTGATCTAGTTCAAGAAAAGCAAAAGAACATGAGAATGATGATGAAAATGCATGGCCTTGGTGATCTTCCATACTGGATAATTTCCTATGCATATTTCTTTATCTTGTCAGCCTCTTACATGTTATGTTTCAGCTTATTTGGTTCCCTGATTGGTACGTTATATCGATGACCTCAAGAAAGCTAGCACCCTAATGCTTTTCCTTATTGCCCTTATTTGTTGTCTTTGTAAACTGAGCATGCTTCTTATAGGGATAAAATTATTCACCTTAAATAAGTACAGTCTCTAGTTCAGTATTCTACTTTGTAAGCATAAATTTGCAGATTTCTCTTGCAATTTTCACCTCAGCACTGTTCTCAGAGGTGAAGACTGCTGCAGTATTTCAAAAAGGAAAATTCCAATACTTTGCTAAATCTGGTTTCAAAATTATGATTTTGACATGGTGCATCCACTTGCAGTGGTTGGATACTTGTATGTCTTTCTTTCAGGCCTTCTAGGATCATCCCTTTTGGCTTTATCCAGGACACCTCCTATCCTAGTAAGCTGCACTGATGAACCTACACTCATATGAAACATTATCCTTCTCTGTCAGTTCATGTATCTTACTATTTTTTTACAGGAGAACTACTTGAGGTGATGGAAATTCTCCCTAGTTTTTCCCTATATCGTGGTCTTTACGAACTCGCACAGTATTCTCTTCGTGTGCAATCTCTTGGAGCACCTCATATGGGTTGGAAGGACATTAAAAATGACAAGCAAGGGATGCGAGCTGTTTTGATCATCATGATTGTAGAATGGGCAGCGGTCTCACTGCTTTCATATTACTTGGATCAAGTTGTTTCAAATCGCAAAGGAGTTCGAAAACATCCACTTTGGTTTTCAACAAAATTTCAGGAGAAGACAAATATAAAGAAGCAAAGGCAAGGATATGACATTCTCATTAATATGGATAAACCTGATGTTGCTCAAGAGGTATGCTCCACATCTAACTAGCTTGGTCAAAAAAACAAAATAACTACTTCTAAAATGCACATTGCATTTATAAAATTGATAAAATTTGAGCTAGGATTTCTAAAACTAGCTGTAAATGCTCTAGAGAGTTCTTGTGAAGTACAATATAATAATTGCTTAGGAAAAGTAAAACCCTTCCCTTCAAGGTTGTTGAATTTGATGAGAGGACTTAGTAATTTTTTTGAAGTAGATTGTGTTGTTTTAATCCAATTTTTGCTGATGTTAAACAAAAGTTTATTTAATGATGGGGTTGAAAATGAAGATGACTGCAAACCCATATAATTAATTACCTTCCTATTATTAGAGAAGAGCTCTAGATTATATCAAATCCTAATGTTTTGTCATCCTGAGTATATCAATGGATACATTCTACCAACATTAGAGGGATCTGAACTGCAACAGACAAATATATTTGATTATCAACAATATGTTTCATCAAGGACATCCTAAGTAAATTGGGGTAGAAATGTATGCATGTTTTGAATATGTTCTTTCAAGATTGACACCAACTTATTTATTAGCAAAACTCTTGTCATATAAAATTCATTGAGTAGTTTAAAGGTACAAAGCATGGACAGTTGTGGTTTATAGGTAATGAACATTATTGACAAGAGCTTTGAGGCATGGCATGACTTTACAAGTATTGCTTAATGATTAGATGGGCAATCATATTTTCCGTTTTAGACTACTTGGATATATAAGGGCTCTCCATCCATGAGCAATGATTGGATGCTTATGGAGATTTTACATGCCACGTACCCGTATGTGAAAATAAACAGCTGCTGTACACATGATAGCTTCAAACAATTTAATTAAAAAAAAAAAACACTTGCACAATGGATTTGAGCAGCATTTAAGCATGATTTAACCTAAATCCGCTAAACAGCAAAATGGCAACTTTAAATCCTACAGAATCGTAAATCCCGTTTCTCCTCCGTTTTCCCTTAAATCCCGGATTTAGTAAATCCGATTGGTAGGCGGTTTTAAGGGAAAGAGAGAGTTACCTTTGTCGAAACCATTCTTCTCCTTCGCACGCTGCTGGTCCCGTCAATGCCGTCTCTAGCTCGCTAGGTCGCGACTTCCTTTGTCCTGTTCGAAGCGAAGCAGAGGCAGGAGGCTTCGGTGCTTTCGGTAGGAGTGGTTTTTTGTTTTATAGGGTTTGATAAATTTTGAATTATGAATAATAATGAATATTAATTAAAAAGGTGCAAATTTAATTTTTAATTAACATTCAATATATTACCTTCCCTAATTATATTTTCATAATTTAATTATGATTAATTTACACTAATTGAAAATTAATTTGAATAAATTAGTATTTTTAATATAAACTAACTAAACATAAATTATTATTTAGTTTATAGATTATTAATTAATAATTAATTAAGATAACATAATTATAACTATTAATATTTCTCAAATAAGTTAGATATAAATATATTAATTAAAATTTAAATTAAATTCATATTTAATATTATATAATTACATTTATTAACTAAAGTAAATATTATTATATCATTTTATTATGTTAAATAGTTATAAATGAATAATTAAATATTAATTATGCTTTAATTAACCAAATTAAAATTAATTATGCTAACTAATTTTTTATAAAATATAACTTTTATTTAATTATTATTAAAATCTTATTTGATCTAAGTAATTTAAATCCTAAAATAAATTCATAATAATTTCACAAATTTTAATTGAATTTAATTTTTATCATATCAAATCATTTTTAGGATTTAACTACCCCCAAAATCTACTTAATCAGAATTTATATCATATCATTTAGTAGATGAATCCTATTTAATGAGAAGAAAGATTCATCTCTCGTTAAAGAGGTTATACATGCATGCGCATACACATATACATATACATATATATGTGTGTGTGTAACTTTCTTTAAAATATATAATTTAACTCTAATATTTAGTGCAATTCATCCATGGTTCCATTTATATCTCAATTACATGCTCTTATATGGATACTCCTTACTCCATAGGTAATTAGATATGCATGTTGCATATTATCTACTCTTCTTATCATTGATTATAAAACAATTCAATGTTGATAACCTTAGAAATTTCTAGTTGAAGCGAGAAACTTGATCGAAACAACGTCGAATTGAAAGGGTGAGATGACTTAAAATATCATTACTTTGAGACATCGGTTAGATTCTTAAAAGCTCTCAAATATGGAGTGTTTATAGTCAAATCGGCGTCTCGATGAGCGGTTGACAAGCCAAAAGATCTTACAATTCGACTTCATTTGTGCATTCAAATACACAAAATACATCATATGATCAATCATCATAACATCAGATGGAGATAAGATTGCTTTTGCATGTATTTCTGAGGTACTCCCATTTTAAATACATTCCTCTATGAGGGGAGGCAAATGAAGGAGAAGGAGGGTAAGCGAGAGGAGAGAATCAAGATCCTCAAAAATGTGATATGGGGTGTCAACCATGCCGGCCGTAGCCATGTATGCCGTGATCCTTTGTCGTTGACCATTGTATGATCATCATTTATATCGTGTCATGCGCAATTCGTCGTGACTTATCGTCGGTTATCATTCTTGTTGTTTTCATTTCGTATCTTGTAATCATGATCTTGTACTCTGAGCGGATACATTGAAGCTTTTATTATTTAGTATAGTGGTTTTTCGTGGTCTTATTGTTCTCTTTTAATACATGTGTGTGTCTTTGGATTTCTACAGTGCGAAAACTTTTTTACTCTGATTTGGTTTTAACGCATAACAATAACCTTTACTTTTTCATAGCCATTACCATGGGCTAATAATAAGTTTCAATTTTCTGCAGAGAGAAACAATTGAAAAGCTTTAGAATCCAAGTCGTTCTATGCGATAACTTAAGAAAGGTGTACACAGGAAGTGATGGAAATCTAGATA
Organism: Cymbidium sinense; assembly: GCA_021442155.1. Classification (NCBI taxonomy): domain Eukaryota; kingdom Viridiplantae; phylum Streptophyta; class Magnoliopsida; order Asparagales; family Orchidaceae; genus Cymbidium; species Cymbidium sinense. Next base: position 154,376,640 of record CM038219.1, on the reverse strand, counting down.
AACATGTAGTTCGTGGCCTATCACTTGCTATTCCTCAAAGGGAATGCTTTGGCATGCTCGACCCTAATGGTGCAAGCAAAACTTCTTTCATAAACATGGTTAGTTGATCTAATATTTCCAGTGAACAATCTGAGATAATTCTAATTTTGAAGCTGTTGTACACTAAATAGAATCAATCAAATACCATGTATCTAATCAAAATAACATCATGATAAGGAGAAGAGCAATTCTGTTTAGTGTTTACTCATAGGTGAATATTTTCTGACATTTTGTAGATGACTGGGCTCACAAGGCCGACTTCAGGCACATTGTTAGTTGAAGGACTAGATATCAACAAGGATATGGACAAAGCGCATTCTTTAATGGGTGTATGCCCACAACATGAGTGAGTGGTAGTTTAATCATTTTGTAATAAGAAATTAACTTATTTAATAGTTTAACTTGTATGCTCAATCCTTATTTTATAGTGTTATCATCAAGGTTGCATTTTCTTAGTGATTTTATCATCAACAATACAAATTTAAAAGATATTATTTCATGATTGAAATATAGCAGATAGGGTTGACACCACTTGATTTTATTATAATTAATATTAGAAAGATTTAGGCCTTTTTTCATGTTCTTTCACATGCTTTTAAAATAGTTTGTTTGATTACAACTTGACCTAGGATGGCTTAACCGGTAGAGAATACCTTTTATTTTATTGTAGATTGAAGAACCTTAAAGGAGATTTGTTGATGCAGGTAAATTATCTCTATAGTCAGAGTCTATTTTCCAGCATATGGAAATGTCTTAATCATTGGATGTTGCAAGAGTGAATAAAAGCAAGAAATATTGTCTATAATCTCTAACATTTTTTGGACCCCATATATATATACTACTATAGTGGAACTTAAGAACATAATAATCTTAAGCATAAGTAAAAAACTAAACTATTCCTTGAGAAAAGACATCCAGTGGGATTCGCATATGTTTATTCCATTTAAGAAACTATCAATTTGTTGATTATTTTGTTCTCTGAAAAAAGAGCTTTTATAGTAAAGGAAAAGAATCTTATCCTTCATAAATTGCGGTTGATGAATCATTAAAGTGATCAATCTATTAGACAATGGTGTGGCTAACAAGTTAGTTGGACAATATAGTGGTGGCATGAAGAGAGGCTTATTGTATATATCTCTCATTGGCAATCCTAAAGCATGAAGGTTCAGTGTAGCTTAAATATATTCTCTAATTTTATCATCATTATGGCATAGAGAGAACTGAAACTTGATTTTACTATTGATTTCTAGGTTGTATATATGGATGAGCCAAGCACTGGACTAGATCCAACGTCAAGAAAAAAACTAAGGAGTGTTGTGCAACATGCAAAAAAGGATAGAGCCGTTATTCTCACAAGTATGAGTTTTGCTTCTTTTTTACTTTCTATCAGCACAAAATGCATTTTAAATTTCTATTTTTTGTTACTCTTCCTTGATATATTATACCTATGTGTTATTTGAATCAATTAAATGCCTAGCTTCAGCAATGCTCAGCTCATTCAACTAAAATATAGAAATAAGCTACTTGAGGATATCCCAGAAAATTCTGTGTAATTGAAAACTTTATTTTGGGATTATAATAGTCCACTCCATGGAAGAAGCTGAGGCTCTTTGTGATCGTGTTGGAATCTTCGTGGATGGGTATCTACAATGTCTTGGAAGCCCTGTTGAGGTATTTATATAGACAAGCGTTTTGAAACATTATTAAAGTTTATTTCCTTAGAGGCTATTTGTGATCAAATTTATTTTTTATTTATTCCAAAATAAAATGTGTTTGAAGATGATAGTTGTTTTCAAAAATACTCCAAATATTTTAAAATTATTTTAAGTATTTTTAAAAATTATATATATATATATATATATATATATATATAATTGATCTCAAACAAGCCCTTAGCTTTGACCAACATTTCACTGATTTATTCTAGTGACAAAAAATTTGAATTTTTTCATCTTCCACTCACTTAATCATAGTTTATTGACAAAGCTAGTTACTACTCTCATGTCTTCTACCTTCATAAATTTAATTGGTACTGTTAATTTGTGCAGTTAAAAGCTAGATATAGAGGTTACTTTGTACTCACAATTACCACCCCCTCTAATCAAGAGGAAGAAGTGGAGAAAGTGCGAGATAACAGTAGCAATTAATGTATATCGTTTATTAGGAACACAAAAATTTCATCTACCTAAGCAAGGGCTCAAACTTTTTGAGATCTTCAAAGAAGTTGAAGCAGCAAAGAGAAGGCTAAAGATTCGGGGCTTGGAGCTTCGATCTTGATTTGGAAGATGTCTTCATAAAGATTCGCAAATTCCAAATTCTTACATCATGTCGGGTAAGAAATGTGATTGATCAAAAAATCATATATATTTGATCTCTTATTGTTAAAGGTAAATTTTTCATTCATATCACATAATTCTTATATATTTATGTATCTAACAACTCAAGTTTGATATTTATATGTATAAAACTTAAATCTTTGACATTGCATTTATCTTCTTATAAGTGGATGTATTTTTTCATGCATAAGTGTTATAAATGTAAATATTAAATTTTAGGTGTTTAGATATCTAAATTCATAGAAATTGTGTGGTATGTATGTAAATCTATACAATAAAAATACTAAGGAGTTATGCAATTAAATGATTATATTAATATATATAGAGTAACGCCCATTGTAATGAATGATATAATTATGTTGAGCACTAATGAGATGAGGGATCTCAAAGTAGCAGTGGAAAGAGTGAAATAGTAATACTCAATTTTATGTGGGATGATTAAGACAATGCATTATATAATTGATCATTATATTTATTAAAAGGTTATATTAATATATTTATTGATAAAATTTTTATTTTCTGAACAAGAAAATTCATTATTTGCTTTAAGAAAAAAGTTTAATTTTGAATTTAACCTTTAGTATTTCAATAGGATGGAAAACTCTGTTTAAACATTTGATAATAATAATAATAATATCTTTTTTTCATGAAAATATGAAATATGCTGGTAAATATAGATAAATAATTAGAAAATTAATGTAGTCATTAAATTAATAAATTTTCATTTTATTTTAAATAGAATATTTTCATGTTATGATTATTTTTAAGCGAATTTACATACATACAACATAATTTTTATGTATTTATATTGACCTCCATATATGTGTCATAAGTTGAGTCAATTCACATAATTGATGACGGTGGCGATCGCATGGCCGGGCTCAAAGGCCTTGAGCATCATCAAAAGGTCGAAGCGATCACGTCGTGAGCTTGGTCGACTCATTCAGAACGTCAAAATTGATCAGAATATAAATATTGCATTATCTAAAAATCAACCGATCAAGCGACGAGTTATCAATGTGTCGATGTGCATATTGGAGTCGGGAAGCTGCGACGACATCCAAACAACCTCCGTTCATGAAATTTATTATGCCGTTAGATTCAAAACATTGAAAACTATCAAATGAGCATCTCAGCTTAATTGGACGAGTGCATGCGAAATGTCGAATGATTTGAAGTGACGCCTGAATCGAGGGAAATCTGAAATATTCTGAAAATCAACTAAATGACCTCGATCGGCCCGACTTTATTGTCCAGTTGAGTATCAATAACAGAATATAATATTCACGATGATCGGCCAGATTAAGCGATCAAGTCATCAATACGATTGCGATATGTCGAGGTCGGAGAAACCAAGCCGAAACGACATCCGTTCATAAAATTGATTTATAATTAGCTTCAAAACATCAAAATCTATCAAGTGAGGCTATTTGCACTTAATTTGGATAAGTTTGGGAGAAAATTGAGCGTCAGCGGTGAAGCGTATTTTTTGGTGAAACTCAATTGGCGTCGACTTAAGCCAAAACTCGATTGAAATAGCGTAGTTCGTTCAAAACATCTAATCAACATATATATTAATTATATAATTATGTTGGTGCAAAATTTACATTAAAGTTAATTACTCAATTTAAAAGTCAATTTAAATCCCTAAATTTAACCTAAATCACTATTTTTATTCAACTAAACCGGTTCTCTCTCACAGCCCTAACCCGAGCCGAGCCCGCTTCCCTTCACGCACGAGTCTTCTCTTCACGCACGCAGGGGAACCGAGTGCTCCTCCTCTTTGCACAGGTGAGCCGCACGAGAACCGTCCGTCCTCTCTCGCTCTCGCCTCCTCCACGCGCAAACGATTCCTCCAACCATACCCCCCTCTTCTCGTTCACGCTCCAAACTGCGCAAAGGGTTTCTTCCATTTTTCCACTCCTTTCTCCAAAACCATGAGGGCTCTCTCCCATCCTCCTCTCCCAAAACCGAAAATAGCTTCTTCTTCCTCTTCCTCCTCCTTCTCTTCTTCATTTTCTCCCTTTCCCTCTCAAAAGCCAAAACCAAAAATTCATCTTCTACTTCCTTCAATTTCTTTTGGCTGAAAATCTCTTCCCTTTCTTTTTGCCACAACCGGAGAGAAACACTATCATTAGGCGGGTTCTTCTCCCAGTTTCCGGCATCTCTCTCTTTCCTCACTCTTCCAAAACCGAAAATTCCCTCATTTTCTCCCAATCTAAATTTCCATTTTTTTCTTTGCTGCAACCAGAGAAGAACACTATCATTATGCGGGCTCTTCCCGGTTTGCATCACCTTTCCGCCTTTTCCATTCGTTTCTTTTAACTTGAGAGGAACACGATTAGGTGAGCTCCTCTCTTACTTCCGGCATTACCATTTTCTTCCCTTTTCCTTTCCTTCATCATGAGAGAGGAACAGTCGTTAGGCGGGTTCTTATCTTGATTCAGCATTTTGAGTGATTGCTCATACGGTTCAATTCATCTCATTCTCTTAGCCATTTATTCTGTGATTGTTGTCACATATTATTCTTTTCATATCTGATTAATCCAGATGTCGGAAGATCTTGTACTCAAAACAGTACAGTGTAAAGCTTTTCTTAATTTAGGCAGTGATTTTCCTCTTTTCGAGGTTTTGTAAAATTCAGTTTTCTTGTTACTCTTTAAATACATGTGTGTTTGGATTTATTGGTAAAGCGAAACTTTACTTCTGTATTTTTCTAGCATGATAGTTTAGCTATCACGTGGCCCGATTTCCATTATTTCATCTTGTATGGCGGCGAGTTTTCCAGATCAAAACCACCATCGAGGTGGAGCATTTCAAGCATTTAAGGAGCGCAAGTGAAGAATGAAGATTCATCAAACTTTGTTCCTTCATATTTTGTCAAAAACTGGGGGGCAATTCTTAATCTCAAAAGATTATCCAAATCGGTATTCTGGATATCTAATTGATTATCGGTTAAAGCAAAGCCAATACCAATGAAAAGACCAAGGTTAAGGAGCAACTTTGGCTACAACCACACGGATGTTTAATTCGACCTCTTCCATACGGTTAACGCCATCTAACACTCGACAAAAAACCTGGATAGGTCAAAGGTCGTGGACTTCCCATGGCTCTTCCACACAAGTTAACGTCATCAAGTAATACTTTGACAAACAACCTCGGATGGGTCAAAATTCTCAGCGGATTCAATTCGACCTCTTCCATACAGGTTAACGTCATCGAGCAAAGACTCTGACAAACAACCTCAGATATGTCAAAAATCCTCAGTGGACTCAATTCAACCTCTTCCACACAGGTTAACATCATCGAGCAAAGACTCTCACAAACAACCTCGGATAGGTCAAAAATCCTCAGCTGATTCAATTCAACCTCTTCCATATAGGTTAACGTCATCGAGCAAAGACTTTGACAAACAACCAAGGATAGGTCAAAAGGTCCTTGGTAGACTTCCACGCCTCTTCCACGCAGTTATCGAGTAACACTCGACAAGATAATCAAAATCCCAATTCAATTCGACCTTATACAAGTTAACGCCATCAGGTAACACCTCGACAAACAACCTCGGATGGGTCAAAAATCCTCAGCGGATTCAATTCGACCTCTTCCATACAGGTTAAAGTCATCAAGTAAACACTCTGACAAACAACCTAGGATAGGCCAAAAGGTCCTTGGTGGACTTCCCACAGCCTCTTCCACACAAGTTAACGTCATCAAGTAATACTTTGACAAACAACCTCGGATGGGTCAAAAATCCTCAGCGGATTCAATTTGACCTCTTCCATACAGGTTAACGTCATCAAGCAAAGACTATGACAACTCGATAGTCAAAATCCGGATTCAATTCAATCTCTTCCATACGTTAACGCCATCGGCAAAGACTCGACAAACAACCTCGGATAGTCAAAATTCTAGCGGATTCAAACCTCCTCCATACAGGTTAACGCTATCGTAACACTCGACAAACAACCTGGATGGGTCAAAATCTCGGATTCAATTCAATCTTCCACAGTTAACGCCATCGGTAACACTTCTAACAAACATCGGATAGGTAAAATCTCACTGCCGGTATCCAAATAACTACGGCCACATCGTCGTTATCGCGCGCTTTGCCGCTGGCACCATCTCCGGCCAACCACGTCGTTGACACGCTGACGACATTTACGCGCCGCCACCGCTGATTATCACTAATTTTCTGCTGACACTGCTGACCACCAACCATCAGAAGCCACCGCTGGCTGATTACTGTTACCGCTGATTACTGCCGCTGACATCTGGTTATCGCTGGTAATCGCTATTACATTATCTGCCGGTTATCTCTCGCTGACTTGACGTATTACACTGCTGACATCGTTGCTGCTCTTGCGGTTAACCATTTCGTTTGCCGCTAACCACCCGTTGCTGATCCGCCGCTGATTGGCAGTTGCACGGCGACTACTGGTGCTATTGTTGTTGACCACTCGCTGACCGCTAACCACTGCTGACGGTACGCATCATTACTGCCGGCCACCACTGCCGACATCGCTGAAAATTTTACGGCTACCACTATCGTTGCCGATCATCCTCGCATACTGACGTGCCACTGCCGCTGTTGCCGCTGATTTTGCCGGCCACACCATCCATCAGCCGCCACCACTATCGCTGGCCACCATCGTATCGCCATCAACTCCGTCTCGCTCGTCCTTGATCGCCTCAACCCGGCTGGTCCGACAAGGTCGGTTGACACTCGCTAAGAGAAAATATGAGCTACGGTCTTGATCGCCTCAAACCCGGTCGGTCCGAGGTTAGACACCTCTTCAAGGAAATCGGAGTCTTACCGTATGAACTACGGTCTTGATCGCCCAACCCGGCCGGTCCAACCGAGGTCGACACCTCTTTCAAAGGAAAACTGCGCTGTCAGATGAACTACGGCCTGATCGCCTCCAAATGACCTTCTCTCAAGAAAAAGAGAAGGTGCTTTCTCCCTTGGCCCTAGGAGGATTTTTATAGACCCCTTTTAGGGGAAAAAGTAAAAAAGCGTCCAAAACCGCCCAAAACCGTTCAAAATCGCTCAAAACGGGTGAAACCAAACGGGGAACATCGCGTATACACGCACACGGGCGCCACCCTGCGCTACGACTGAAGCTAGGGCGGCGGATGCGACTGCTTACTACTGCCCGCCGCGTTTCGTACGACCCGCTTCCTCATTCACCGAACTTCGCCCAGGATCAGAATCAGGACTGCGACTGCGACCATTTCACAGATACTCAGCCTGGCTTCCTCACCTGCCGACCCGCTCAAGGTTAAGCCCATCATACCCACGGACACGCAGCATCGGTTCGTTTACGGTCACCCGTTCGCTCATGTCGACCGACGTCTGACCTTTTCCACGCTCCGTCTATTTATTCGACCACGAATGCTCAGACTTTCTTCAAATTATGAAATCTGTATTTTACTAGCAATTTCTTGCACCTGCTCTGCGTAATCCAACTGAAACTCTCCGTGTTCAGAATGTCAGATGTCCATAACCCCAGACCCACGATACCCGATACATCCGCACGCACCCGCTTCATGCCCGCTTCATGGTCATAATCTTATGCTCAAGATATGTTCTCAAAATATATGGTTAACGGACCCGCAAATTTCATTGAAGAATCTACTATTTTCAAATATTCGATATATATTTTGGATGATTGAGATAATATCATCCAAAATAGAACCGATATGACCTAAAAATTCCACTAGTAAGCAATCGAATTCGACGAAAAGCAACTGACGCGTGAATCAAGACTAACCGAGATCAAACGCTTATTATCAATCGACTCTTAAATATGAAGTGTTTATAGTCAAATCGAGCGTCTTGACGAGCCGAATCTAACAAGCCCAAGATATCATAATTCCGACATCATTTGAGCATTCAAATATACAAAATACATCATACAATCACTTGACCTCTATTACTTGCTTAGAATCTCCATACAACCGTAACACAATTATAGTCCCCTAACCTTCGACAATTGACTATGGATGCCTACCCTCCATTGCCCGACAATGGTCTCTCAACAATCATCACCTAATGAAAATCTCTTGATTGCATTCACTTAACTACGGTCACCCAAAATTTATCTCTCAGTTATGGTTGCCCAATATTTTTGTCTGACCACTGTCGATTGATTATGACATCTAGATCTCCAACGACTACTAATAGTGGCCTAAGTCTTGAAGATCGATTACGTTTGTCTTTTATCACATGATAATAGTCTCTCCACCAAGATCACTTGATAATGATTTTTTCTCTTTTCAAGTTTTTCATATAAAAAAGTTTGTTTCTCTTACAACTCTTTTTTATCTCTGAGTATTGAATCTTTGTATAAAATTAAGATAATAAACATCTTATCTCTATCATCATAAATTTGAGAAAACAAAGCACAGATTATTGATATATTAATGTCATGTGATCCTTATGATATTATTCTCTTTCAGTGATCAAAGTCATAATAATAATAATAATAATAATAATAAGATAAATCATGCATGGCTTAAAACTATTATGTATTTCCACAACTAAAGTTGAAAAAAATATTTTAAACTATTAATCTATGGCATAATGCAAACTATAATAAATTAAAATTTTGGGCGTTGAGTGGATCGGTTCAAATTCCATTATTTTTCTCAAATTAGACTGAAATATTTAATTGTTTTTTTTAAATTTTATTTTGCGAGATGATGACAGATGAAATGAACAATTCAAAGAGATAAATATTAACAACAAAATTAAATACCATTAAATAATAATAATAATAAATAAAACCATACCAAAACACACAAAAAAAAATCTATTAATTTAATTAAAGTGTTTCAAAACTTCTATTTCCATTGTTGTGCTGATAAGATTAAATGTTTTTGTTTTTTTTTACCCGGGCAGTTTGAGACAGATTTTTGATAACTTTTAAGAATAAAAAATAATCAGCATAAAATTAAATTGAGAAAATATAAAAAACAAAAGTAAAATACATACCTATTTGATGATGTAAAATATAAATTGGATAGAAAATATTCCTGAAAAAAAAAATTATTAAGTATGATAGAAAACTAAACTGCAAATCATATATTACTTGATAACACAAAATTATAAACTAACCTCTGATTATAAGTGTTGGAAGAATTTCTGTTAATAAGAAGATAAATGAAGAAGATGCACAATTAGATCAACAAAGAAGAAGAAGACAACTAAAATAGCATAGAAGAAAATATCATAAACCCTAAACTAATAAATAAGCCAAACAGTAACTCTCTCAAATTGCAAATCCATCTTAATAGCATTTAACCTCCAAACAGTAACGTTTACATTTCAAAACTGAATTGTAAAACGGTAACTCTCTCAAAATCAATCTAAGCCAAACGAGGCCTTAATTATTTCATTTAAAGCTTTCTCATGCAAGGAACGTCTTCCTCTCTCTCTCTCTCTCTCTCCCTCTAACGTCGTTATTTTCTCACTGAAGTAATTGATGCCAGCAGAAATAACGGAAGTATAAATCTATAAAAATAATGTAGGTTTCAACGGCCTGGATGTGAAATAGTAAAATCTTCAAAAAAATTATATATTTTATATTAAATATATTTAAATATATATAATATAATATATTTTTTTTTTAAGATTTTTACTATTTCACATCCAGGCCGTTGAAACCTACATTATTTTTATAGATTTATACTTCCGTTATTTCTCATCAATTACTTCTGAGAAAATAACGGCGTTGGGAGAGAGAGAGAGAGAGCGAAGATAATGAAAAAACTTTAAATGAAATAATTTAGATTGATTTTGAGAGAGTTAGTTTTACAATTCGGTTTTAAAAGCATCTTTTGGAGGTTCTATTAAGATGTTTTATTGAGAGAGTTACCGTTATTTATTAGTTTAGGGTTTATGATATTTTCTTCATGCTTTGTCTTCTTCTTCTTTGTTGATCATTGTGCATCTTCTTCATTTATCTTCTTATTAACAGAAATTCTTAACACTTATAATCAGTTTGTTATGATTTGCAGTTTTTCTATCATACTTAATAATTTTTTTTTCAGAATATTTTCTATACAATTTATATTTTTACATCATGTATTTTATTTTAATTTTCAATTTAATTTTATGCTGATTATTTTATTCTTAAAAGTATCAAAAATCTGTCTCAATAAAAAAAAAAATGACAAACATTTAATCTTATCAGCACAACAATGGAAATAGAAGTTTTGAAACACTTTAATTAATAGATTTTTTTTTGTATGTTTTGGTATGGTTTTATTATTATTATTATTTAATGGTATTTAATTGTTAATATTTATCTCTTTGAATTGTTCATTTCATCTGTCATCATCTCAAGTAAAATTAAATATTTATTTTTAAAAAAAATAATGGAATTTGAACCTCAACGCCAAAATTTTAATTTATTATAGTTTGCATTATGCCATATATTAATAGTTTAAAATATTTTTTCAACTTTAGTTGTGGAAATACATAATAGTTTTAAGCCATGCATGGTTTATCTTATTATTATTATTATTATTATTATTATTATTATTATTATTATTATGACTTTGATCACTGAAAGAGAATAATATCATAAGGATCACATGACATTAATATATCAATAATCTGTGCTTTTGATGATAGAGATAAGATGTTTATTATCTTAATTTTATACAAAGATTCAATACTCAGAGATAAAAAAGAGTTGTAAGAGAAACAAACTTTTTTATATGAAAAACTTGAAAAGAGAAAAAATCATTATCAAGTGATCTTGGTGGAGAGACTATTATCATGCGATAAAAGACAACGACTGTCTCTTCACTTAGAGCACCAAAAGTGGTTGGAGAAATATTCATAATCAATAAATTCGGTTTTGACAAATGAAGGGTATCAATGAATCAAGAGATTTTGGTGATGATTTGAGACCATTAGCAATAGGCATCCATAGTCAATTGTCGTTAGGGACTGTAATTTACGGTTGTATGGAGACTTCAAGTAATAGAGGTCATTTGTATTGTCAAAGGCCGAGAGACTATAGTCGGTTGATGATCAAGCGTGTAGTCATGTGATGGTGGTTAGTGACAACAATCAAGAAATCATAGCTAAGAGAGTTAGTCGACGATTAATGGGGATAGCTATTTGAAGATGGCGTCGAGCAACCGTGAGTTGGTCTAGAGTAGTTAGACAATCATTTCTCAAATGATAATGGTAACGATTAGGTGACCATGGTAGGTCTATAATGGTTGGTGATCGTAATCACATGACAATGATCGAAAGTGACCGTCATCAAGTGATGATGTTCGAGATCATAGTTGAAATAGTGATAAGGAGACTATAATTTAGCGATTGTGATTCAAAGAGTATCAAACAATGGAGATTGATTGACCGTAGATGGTCATCAAAAGTTTGGAGGCTGTAGTTGGTTGATAATGCTCAGGTGATCGTAATTGTGTGACATTAGTCAAGAGGTTGTAGTCGTTGGCGATGATCATGGACCATTATCAATGGATGGTGTCGGCGATCATAGTCGGCGATGGTGGATGGATAAGTATAATCAAGCAATGAAAGTTGAGCAATCATAGTCAATCATCACAAGTCAAAAGACTATAGTCGGTGATTATAATCGAGTGATAATAGACAAGCGATCATAGTCGAGTAATAGTGGTTGAGAGACCGTAATCAATTCATGATGGTCAATGACTATTCTTGGGCAACAATGTCCAAATGGCAGTGGTCAAGCACTGACTTGATGACTGTGGTCAAGTGAAGGTGCCCTGATGGCCATGGCAAGACAGCAGAGGTCTGATGGTGGAGCTCCAGTTGAACTCATGTTTCCTTTAGATCTTTGAGATCTCTCTCTTCTCCAACTTTCATCCACCTCCTCTTGGATGTCCATCTCATATAGAAAGTAAAAACTTATTTATAGTTTTTGGGAGTAGTATACCCCATAAACGTTGCTAAAATCCAAAGCATTCCATTTGATGGCTCATAACTATCCCCTTAATCACAAATTCTTCTCATCAAGATGCTATAAGCATGCAAGATTTAGAGATCATTTGGTCCTCCAATTAATATTTAAAATTTTATTATTATTTAAGTGTTTGATTTTGCTCATTTGAACTTAAATCAAATCACTTTTAGTATCATTGGTTTCATCTCATTAAAATATTTAGTTCAATTGTAATTTTTTTTAAATCATAACTTTAATGGTTTTATAATTGAGTATGAAAGTTTACAATTTCAAAATGCATTGAAATTCATGCCTAATCTACTAGCCTCCATAAAGTATGTGTTGTGTTTCAATCATGTTTAAAGGATGCTTTAATTACTTGTAAGAAATGTATATGACAAAGCATTGAGAAATTTAACGATGCTCATTTGTTCATGCTTTTTAATATAATCTGTGATGAAAGTTTCTAATTCCAAAATGCATTAAAATTCATGCTTAATCTAGTAGCCTCCATAAAGTATGCGTTATGTTTCAATCATATTTAAATAATGCTTTAATTACTTGTAAGAAGCATATATGACAAAGAAACAGTAGATAAATTTAACGGTACTCATTTGTTCAGACTTTTAAATGTCAACTGTAATGAAAGTTTCTAATTCCAAAATGCATTAAAATTCGTGCTTAATCCGGTAGCCTCCATAAAGCATGTGTTATGTTTCAATTATATTTAAATGATATGCTTTAATTACTTGTAAGAAACGCATATCACAAAGAAATAGTAGAGAAATTTAACGAAACACATTTGTTCATACTTTTAAATGTCATATGTGATAAAAGTTTTTAATTCCAATATGCATTAAAATTCATGCTTAATCTAATAGCCTCCATAAAGTATGCATTATGTTTCAATCATGTTTAAATGATGCTTTAATTACTCGTAAGAAGCGTATATGACAAAAAAACAGTAGAGAAATTTAACTGTACCCATTTGTTCATACTCTTAAATATCATCTGTGATGAAAGTTTCTAATTCCAAAATGTATTAAAATTTGTGCTTAATCTAGTAGCTTCCATAAAACATGTGTTATGTTTCAATCATGTTTAAAGGATGCTTTAATTACTTGTAAGAAGCGTATATGACAAAGAAACAGTAAATAAATTTTTTGGTACTCATTTGTTCATACTTTTAAATGACATTTGTGATGAAAGTTTCTAATTCTAAAATGCATTAAAATTCATGCTTAATCTAGTAGCCTACATAAAGTATGTGTTATATTTCAATCATGTTTAAAGGATGCTTTAATTATTTGTAAGAAACGTATATGACAAAGAAACAATTGAAAATTTTAACGATACCCATTTGTTCATGCTTTTAAATGTCATTTGTGATGAACGTTTCTAATTCCCAAATGCATTAAAATTCATGCTTAATCTAGTAGCCTGCATAAAGTATGTGTTAAGTTTCAATCATGTTTAAAAGATGCTTTAATTACTTGTAAGAAGCATATATGACAAAGAAACAAAAAAATTTACAAATATTTGTTCATGCTTTTAAATATCATGATGAAAGTTTCTAATTCAAAATGCATTAAAATTAATGCTTAATCTAGTAGCCTCCATAAAATATGCGTTATGTTTCAATCATATTTAAAGGATGCTTTAAGTACTTGTAAGAAGCATATATGACAAAGAAACAGTAGAAAAATTTAACGATACCTATTTGTTCCTGCTTTTAAGTTTTAAATGTTATCTGTGATGAAAGTTTCTAATTCCAAAATGTATTAAAATTCGTGTTTAATCTAGTAACCTCCATAAAGTATGCATTATGTTTCAATCATGCTTAAAGGATGCTTTACTTACTTGTAAGAAGCATATATGACTATGAAACAACAGAGAAATTTAACCGTGATCTAAGAGTAAGACTATCTACACCGACTCCTTTAGATATATTCACTGCCACCCTTCAAACAACCATTTTAAGCAACTAAAACTAGTTGTATTATTATATGGCGAAACTATAAAAGCCTTGAAAGATCTATCTATTACCTTGAATTAATCTAAATTACTATCAATCATATTATCAAGGAGGGTTAAACTAAAGTAACTCAAGATCAAAACATTGCTCAGTATATGATTTGTTTCATTTTATAAATAGTTTATGTTATAACAATTATTTATTGGAATTACGTTTTTATAATCTATAATAAAATATAATGAAAATAATAGCTTTATCTAATAAATTGGCCTTTTGAGTTTCAATGGCAAAACTAATTTCTGAATCAAAGCGTCGGAGAGTCATTAAACTATCCACATTTGCTGGTGTGGCCAAAGCAAAAGTTATTCCTAGAAATAATTCTTTATATAAGTTGGATGAAAGCTCCTCAAAATACTAATTTAAGTTAGTTTTTGGATCAAATTATTATAGTTTTCAGTATCAAATTACTATGTACTTTTAATAGAAAACTTGAGAAAATGAAATGTTAATAACAATTTTTGCAAAGGATAGGTACATTATATTGAAAAAAATAAAATTTTGAACTATGATATTAATGTTCATGCTTATTGTTAAGCTTTTTTTTTTTTGTTAACTCAAATTTTATTAAATTTGGGCCAAAGAAAATGCCTAGTGCGACTTATGCAGTTCATAAGAAATTTTTTTGAAAAATCTATGGAGGCCATGAAATGTTTGGCCTATCATCCGTTTATTATTTTTGCATGCATAAATTAGCATAAGAGTTTTCTTAGTATGTCATATGAACCACCACTCTCCAGTTATTCCTATTTCTTCCACATAGTGAAATCATCTTCTTCAACTTTGATTTTCTTTTCTTTTTTTTTTTAAACCTAGCTTGAGTGTTTATGTCAATCTATGTATTTCTTGATGTGTTTTATAATCTATTATTTGTTAATTTTGTACCACTTATTATGAAATGCAAGCATAAATAGCATCTATAGCCTTTGTCATTTTTCTAAATTTTTCATGTTATGCAAATCAGCAGACATATTACTTCCCCAGACAAAGAAATCTCCATGGACTATTGTATATCACCATCAAGCTTTTGGTCTCAGTTGAATGCACTCATGAGGAAGAACCTCACCTTCCAAGTCTCAATTTCAATCTTCTCTTTATCTCTCAACTCTTTCTTGTTCTTCTCATAAAATCCTTCTTTTGACATATTGTCAATGTCTTTCTATCTACTGCATATATAAATCCAGAGAAGAAACATCAGAACAAATCTGGGACTAATCATTATCCCGCTCTTGTTGTGCTCAATGCTATTTGGCATTCAAAAACTAGCTTCAATGATTGCATTTGAACCTGAGATACACTGCGACTGTGGTGAATGCATAGATGATGAAGGAGACGAATCCTGTGATAAAAAATGCTCTAGTGTCTTTGATATGATGCTAGGAAAATCAACATATTGCCACACCACGACTTCGGTTTATTTCAAATACCAATGCCTCAGTTTCGAGCAACAAGAAGTAGAAGCTCACCTGCTTCTTCAATTTATAATTCCGGGCTACCTGATAATTCTTGCAAGAACAATGAATCTTGCCCTATCACCATACTTATCATCGGGCAAAATCGCACTTTGGCGCAGAGTAAGCATCTGGCACGCCATGAATAGTTAAGTGATAGTGATTCCATCATCATGTTCTAATGCTAAATGATAGATCTTGGCAATCTATTTGGAAACCTTTGGAGAACCCTTGATTCTATTAACCCTCGTGGTCACGAATTTATGTTGGTAAGCCAATTAAATCATCTATCTGTTACTTTTGATAACAATTTTGCAAAAATGAGGTGCACTTTGCTTTTAAAATCTCTTTTAGAACAATTACACCTCCAACAACATTTTACTTTGAACCGCTTTCATGATGCTTGGTCCGACTCTTTACATTGTTCATCCCAATTCGTTCAAATATAACATTTCTGTTTCAATCAAGATGGCTGGCCTTTCACTCTCTCAAGGTTTGTTCCTTGAGAGCTCCAGAAGGTTTTTTTTTAATATTTTGGTATGCATAATAAAAATAGATTGTGTGAATAAATTGCTTACAAATGTAAAGTGTGTGGATGGACTCACCCTCTGGCGTGAAAATTCTTTAGTGATAAACAAAGAGTTATATATGGGTTACTAAGCTGGAAACCCCGACCATAGAATTGATGAAATACTTGCAGGTTGATTTTTCACCTTCAAGCACCATTTACTAGCAAAATGTTAGATTTGTCATTGTTGATACTTGGATTAACATGCTTTTCATGGATACTTATGATTTCTCCAACATAACAACAATATTTTCAATGTGACCATATGGCATAATGAGACTTACAAGAACAATGGCCCTCTCCTTCGAATTTTCGTGCTTCAAATGCGGTATGTTATGATCATCAGTGTAATATAAATTATAATTTCATGTGAATTATACAATTATTAGAACAATGCAGTAACTTCTCAACCATAAAAACCAGTTGCACTAACTTATTCTAGATATTCTTTTGGTATTGTTAAAAATGAGAATCAACCCAAACCTGATTATCAATTAAGTGAAGCTGACACAACATAGGAATAGACAGAACGATGCAAGATATCCCACATCATGGTATGGCATACAAGCGGAAAATTATGATGGCATGAACATCAAACAGCATTAAGATTTATTAAGATAAATAATGTCATTCAGCACCATTAGCTAAAAAGTACAATATTTGATACATTTGAATTTTTCTTCTGACAAAATATATCCTCAATCGATCAAGTCTATAAGTCTTACAGTGGGTGTAGAAGCAGTCATATACTTATAATGTATTCATTGTGACCATGAATAAATGTGAAGACAGTGATGGAGAGTTCAAAGTTGTTGATCATCGTGAAACTTTTAACATATTTGATTTCAGACTTTTGATTTAGAAAGAACATAAGAGAAGAAGAATTGGACTATTGGAGAGAGGGAGAGAGAGGGAGGTAGAGAGAGAGAGAGAGAGAGAGAGAGGAAGGAACGAGTGTCATAATTCTGTAAGGAAACTAGTAGGGAACAGGCTTGGGTTTTTCATCATGGAGAAAAGCTACACAAAAAATCATTTGGGTACTACCTTTATATGTGGACAAATTAAATTTAAGAGAGTGTCATCCACTTTTGCTTGGGAAGAACTTTTATTAAAATGCTAGGTTTGTCGATTAGGGTTCACTGGTTGACTTTGTGTCTAACCCAAAATTGAACCAACCCAACTCTGACCGATTATATGGCTTGAAAATCCTGACCCAAACCTGACTAACCCGAACTCGATCAGTTTAGACATATATTTCGAGTCAAATTTGAATTGTGGTCAAAATGACATTAAATCGAGTCAATCTCGTCCTATATCTAAAATATTCTAGCATAATGAGAGTACAATGAGAATTTAAAATACATAGAAAATTTTATATTGCATTTCAATTTATTCAAATCAAACACTAATATTTTCAAACTCCTACATTTTAAATATTTTATAACCCTTTTTGGCAAACCAAATAGCACCTAAATTAAAAAATAAGGGACAAATAAAGCACAAAGCCAACAAAACACTAATAGGATAATTGTTGTTTATCTCAAGTTAATCAATTTTTCAAACTAGTTCATCTCACGAAAACGAATCTAAGACCTCCAAACCCAAAATTTATCTCTTTCTCCATCACAATTAATGGCCAAAAAATAGGCTTTGTATGCTTTATCTCTCATCTCTCTCTTTCTCTCTCTTGTTCTTCTTCATCCCTTCCTCTACTTCAACTCTTCTTCTTTGTCCTTCTCCATCTCTTCTTTTTCTTTTCTCCTTCTTTGTCTCCCACCTTTCTCTCTCTCTCTCTCTCTCTCTCTCTCCCTCCCCAAGGAGAAAAATAAATAGATAAGAATGATTATGAATAATATTAAATATTAAAAATTCTTAAAATATTATATCAATTATTAAATTGATTTTAAATTTTTTTTATGCTTAATATTTATATATACTTTTGTAGATCAAAATGATCCATTTAAAATGTAGACTAATATAAAAAAACCTTTTGCCCATTTTTAAAATATGCGGAAAGCAAATATTTTTAGACATAATTATTATCTCATATCATATTATAATCAATAAGATCAATCATAATATTTTCCAATGTGGGCTCCCAAAATTTGCAATCGACCTCCCATATTGTTAAACATTTAAAATTCAAATTAATTTGAGATAAAACACTACTTAGATATTTCATTCTCATTTTATAAGAACTTATATCTTTCATCCTCATTTTATAGGAACTTTATATCAAGTTCCACATAAATGTAGATCTAATTTTATATTTTTTTAAGTGCAAGGATCAATAGTAAGAGAAAACTTTTAATTAAGGCTAGTCATTAAGCGCTGATAACTCATTTTATCATAGCAGTAATTTAAATTTTTAAGATTGAGAAATTTATCATCCTTAATTTAAAGTAGGCGATAGAGAGAATGATGAAAAATTGGATTAAGATCCCAAGTTTTCGTTGTCTCGGATTTTCATGGTCCTTATTCTATTTAATCAAAAAAGGTAGATGACCCCCGATCAAAGGATTTTTGTCAGCGGTTATGAATTACTTCGTCCAAGAGAAACTTATAGACCTAAAAGTCAATGTTTATTTAAGAAAAAAAAGTTAAGTCGATCTTAGCTAACATAGAACTTTATATCCGATTGAATGTACTCTATAATTCACTACTTCAGAAGTAAAATATTAGGGAACTCACGGGTAATAGTCATGATTGTAATTTAATGGTTTAATTTCATGAAAATCACTCACTCAGAGGGGGCTTTAGTTATAATTGCTACTTTTTGTGCAACTTTATAATAAAATCACATGTAAGGAACAATCAACTTTCTTGTTGATATGAAATAATTTAAGTGAGAATATAGCAATGCATTCAATATGATATTGACTCATTTGTGATCTAGAATATTCTCAAAAATCGTCACACTTAACAACAATTTCAAGTGAATGAATTTTTGCATTAAACTTTTAAAAATATAAACATATTTTCCCTCCAAACTAAGATTAGCATGTATAGATAGTCAGATGCTTGTTTTAGCAATCAAGTCTTCATCTCACATTGCACCAAAAAGATACATATGAGTCTTCTTCTCGTTACACTAAGAAAGGTGTATATGAAAGCATAAGAAAAAAGTGAAAGTATAATATACTTTCTTCTCATCGAAATAACGTGCATATGTACTTAGGAATTGACAAGCTTCTTTTTTGTAGTACACTTTAGTAAGATGTTGACTATACAATGAAGACCATGAGGTTGACGACAAGTTGACTAGAATAAAATAGTTGCAAGAGGGAAAGAGATAAGAGAGAGGAGAAGGAAGAAGGAATAAAATGGAGAAGCGGAGAGGGAGGCGGCATTGATGGCATGAACTTCGGGGTGAGTTGAGGATGATGACAGTCTTGAGAGATGATGGCATAGTCGATGTTGGAGTAGCAACGCATCGGGTCATGTGAGGTAGGTACAAACGAGGGAGAATGCGAGAGGGAGGGCAAGCATGGATTTATGTTTTTTCCCTTTTGAAATAAGAAAAGGGACAGCCATACACAACCTTTTAATCCTTTGAATAAATTCTAATTCCACACAACCTTTTCTTCTTGACCATGCTTATGTTGCAGTTTAAGGAAGAGGTTTTGTTTGAAATTGAGATCGGAAAGGGCTCTTCTATTACACCTGTAACACATTTCTTTGTTTATTAATGTGGGCACTAATTATATTAGATTATTTTATTACCATGTATAAACTATTTGGAAGCGTGAATAAGATACAGCTATTATATTAACAGGCAAATGCATATCTTCAATTTTTCAAAGGGGATAATGTGAAGATGCTGCTTGAATTTGCCAAAGAAATGCCTAAAGGTGCAACAAAGCCAAGCATCGTAAATGTTTCTACTCTTCTTACTCCCTTGTCATTGAACTGCTTTTTCCGGTAAGCCTAAAAGTAAAGTGGTAATATTACTCCTTTGAGATTTTAAAAGTATAAGTTGATTGTATAATTGTTCATTCAGCATAATTCTATGTCTTTAGAAATATTTTCCCTACATTGTTATCTTCTTTCTAGTCCAAGCATGACCAACGAAACAAATATTGTTAACGCTGCTTCATCCTTAATATTGCAATATCTGCTAGGTAACACTGAAGCTTGAGGAAATTTAACGTAGCATATTTTTAGTTGATTTTAAACATAAATTAAAAATCATGTTTACCTTATTGTAAGTTATTAGAAGTGTGTATCAGTGAGATATTTTTTTAGTTTTGGAACCTCCTCCCAGGACCTAAAATGAAGTTTAAAATGAACTAGCAAACTTCTTTATTTGCATGTGATGCATTCAAATCATTGAGAATGATAATTAGCAATTTTGTCATGTATGAAATTGAAATGTGTTTGCAAAAGGTTTGTCTTGGAAATTTCTATCTTAAACGGTAATCACATTATCTTCATCTGAACCAATTTGATTAATCCTATACGTGCAGGTAATGTTGACTGATCTAGTTCAGGAAAAGCAAAAGAACATGAGAATGATGATGAAAATGCATGGCCTTGGTGATCTTCCATACTGGATAATTTCCTATGCATATTTCTTTATCTTGTCAGCCTCTTACATGTTATGTTTCAGCTTATTTGGTTCCCTGATTGGTACGTTATATCGATGACCTCAACAAAGCTAGCACCCTAATGCTTTTCCTTATTGCCCTTATTTGTTGTCTTTGTAAACTGAACATGCTTCTTATAGGGATAAAATTATTCACCTTAAATAAATACAGTCTCCAGTTCGTATTCTACTTTGTATGCATAAATTTGCAGATTTCTCTTGCAATTTTCACCTCAGCACTGTTCTCAGAGGTGAAGACTGCTGCAGGTATTTCAAAAAGGAAAATTCCAATACTTTGCTAAATCTGGTTTCAAAATTATGATTTTGACATGGTGCATCCACTTGCAGTGGTTGGATACTTGTATGTCTTTGTTTCAGGCCTTCTAGGATCATCCCTTTTTGAGCACTTTATCCAGGACACCTCCTATCCAAGTAAGCTGCACTGATGAACCTACACTCATATGAAGTATTATCCTTCTCTGTCAGTTCATGTATCTTACCATTTTTTTTGGAGAACTACTTGAGGTGATGGAGATTTTCCCTAGTTTTTCCCTATATCGTGGTCTTTATGAACTTGCACAGTATTCTCTTCGTGTGGAATCTCTTGGAGCACCTCATATGGGTTGGAAGGACATTAATAATGACAAGCAAGGGATGCGAGTTGTTTTGATGATCATGATTGCAGAATGGGCAGCGGTCTTACTGCTTTCATATTACTTGGATCAAGTTGTCTCAAATGGCAAAGGAGTTCGAAAACATCCACTTTGGTTTTTAACAAAGTTTCAAGGGAAGACAAATATAAAGAAGCAAAGGCAAGGATACGACATTCTCATTAATATGGATAAACCTGATGTTGCTCAAGAGGTATGCTCCACATCTAACTATCTTGGTCAAGAAAACAAAATAACTACTTCTAAAATGCACATTGCATTTATAAAACTGATAAAATTTGAGCTACGATTTCTAAAACTAGCTGTAAATGCTCTAGAGAGTTCTTGTGAAGTACAATATAATAATTGCTTAGGAAAAGCAAAACCCTTCCCTTCAAGGTTGTTGAATTTGATGAGAGGACTTGTAATTTTTTTGAAGTAATTTCTTCTATTGCTTCAAACAATTTAATTTTTTTTTTTTAAAAAAAAAACTACTTGCACAAAGGGTCTGTATGGTAGAAGGATTTGAGCAGCATTTAAGCAGGATTTAATATATATCCTGCTAAACAGCAAAAATGGCAACCTAAATCCTACAGAATCGTAAATCCCGTTTCTCCTCCGTTTTCCCTTAAATTCCGGATTTAGTAAATCCGATTGGTAGGCGGCTTTAAGGGAAAGAGAGAGTTACCTTTGTCGAAACAATTCTTCTCCTTCGCACGCTGCTGGTCCCGTCAATGCCGTCTCTAGCTCGCTAATTCGCGACTTCCTTTGTCCTGTTCGAAGCGAAGGAGAGGCAGGAGGCTTCGGTCCTTTCGGTAGGAGTGGTTTTTGTTTTATAGGGTTTGATAAATTTTGAATTATGAATAATAATGAATATTAATTAAAAAGGTGCAAATTTAATTTTTGATTAACATTTAATTAGTAGTCTATATGATAAAATTTGATCAATAAAAAATTATTTTATATAAAATATTTTTTTATTTAATTTGTTTAAATAGATTTATTTTTAATGAATTTTGTAGATTCTTAATTAGTGGTTAATTGATATATTACCTTCCTTAATTATAATTTAATAATAATTTAATAATGATTAATTTTAATTGAAAATTAATTTGGATAAATTAATATTATTTTATATAAACTAACTAAACAAAATTTATTATTTAGTTTACAGATTATTAATTAATAATAAATTATAATAACATAATTATAACTATTAATATTTCTCAAATAAATTAGATATAAATATATCAATTAAAAATTAAATTAAATTAATATTTAATATTATATAATTACAATTATTAACTTAAGTAAATATCATTATATAATATCATTTTGTTAAATACTTATAGATGAGTAATTAAATATTAATTATGATTTAATTAGCCAAATTAAAATTACTTATGCTAAATAATTATTTATAAACTATAACTTTTATATAATTATTATTAAAATCTTATTTGATCCAAGTAATTTAAATCCTAAAATAAATACATATATATGTGTGTGTGCATGCGTGCGTCACTTTTCTTTCTTTAAAATATAAGATTTAACTCTAATATTTAGTGCAATTCATCCATGGTTCCATTTAGATCTCAATTCCATGCTCTTATGTGGATACTCCTTAATCCATAGGTAATTAGAAGTGCATGTTGCATGTTATCTACTCTTTCTTACTGAATCATTGATTCTAAAACTATTCAATGTTGATAACCTTTACTTTTTTTAAGTAGCATGGGCGGTTCAAGTTTCAATTTTAAGAAAAGGTGGCTTACCACAGGCAATCGGATAAACTTATGCAGGTTAAGTGGCCTATCACTTGCTATTCCTCAAAGGGAATGCTTTGGCATGCTTGGCCCTAATGGTGCAGGCAAAACTTCTTTCATAAACATGGTTAGTTGATCTAATATTTAATGAAGTCATGAACAATCTGAGATATTTCTAATAGGTGAATATTTTCTAACATTTTGCGATGGCTCACAAGGCGACTCTGCAAAGTGTTAGTTGAAGGACTAGATATCGGCAAGGATATGGACAAAGTGCATTCTTTAATGGGTGTATGCCCACAACATGAGTGAGTTGTAGTTTAATCATTTTGTAATAAGAAATTAACTTATTTAATAGTTTAACTTCTATGCCCAATCCTTATTTTATAGTGCTATCATCAAGGTTGCATTTTCTTAGTGATTTTATCATCAACAATACAAATTTAAAAGATATTATTTCATGATTGAAATATAGAACAGGGTTGACACCACAATAACAACAACAAGCCTTAAACTAAGATGGTGGAATGAATTTTATATGATGTGTAAACTCATAAATTAAGTATAAATATCAATACATCTTAAGTCTAGTCTAAAACATAAGGAAATATAATGATAATGATGAGTAATGTGGAAAAATGCAATAATGTTAATCTTAAATGAGAAATTAACATTAAGTATTCCACAAGGGTAAAGCCACTCATAAGATATCTCTGAAAAAGTCATATGTTCTCTTTATTGAATATGCATTAAGAGTGTCTTAATCAATAAATTTTCCTTAAGTAAGAATCTATAAAAAAATATCTATCTAATAACTTGAATTAAATAACATTCCATCTATCACATCATGAATAATGAGCCTAAATATTCCACCCACTCTTATTAAAGACTTGATCACCTAAATTCTTTTATTATAATTAATATTAGAAAGATTTAGGCTTTTATTTCATGTTCTTTCACATGTTTTTTAACTAGTTTGTTTGATTACTGACTGGACGCTTAACCGGTAGAGAGAACACCTCTTATTTTATTGTAGATTGAAGAACCTTAAAGGAGATTTGTCGATGTAAATTATCTCTATAGTCAGTATTTTCCAAAGATATGGAAATGTCTATATCATTGGATGTTGCAAGAGTGAATAAAAATATTGCCTATAATCTCTATCATTTTTTGAACCCCATATAGCCTATACTACACTATAGGGAACTTAAGAACATAATAATCTTAAGTATAGAGTAAGAAAACTAAACCATTGTTTGAGAAAAGACATCCAGAGTGACTAATCTGCATAAATTGCGTGCGCTTGATGAATCATTAAAAAAATAATCTATTAGACAAAGATGTGAATAAGTTAGTTGGACAATATAGTGGTGGCATGAAGAGAAGGCTTAGTGTACCATATCCTAAAATTCTAAATACAAAATATATATATATATATATATATATATATATATATATATATATATATATATATATATATATATATAATTTTTTTTTTCTGATTTTATCATCATTATCCATAGATAAAACTTGATTTTACTACTAGGTTGTGTACATGGATGAGCCTAGCACTGGACTAGATCCAGCGTCAAGAAAAAAACTATGGAGTGTTGTACAAGATGCAAAAAAGGATAGAGCTGTTATTCTCACAAGTATGAGTTTTGTTTCTTCTTCTTTTTTTTTTTTTCTATCAGCACCAAATGCAATTTAGACTTCTATTTTTTTTTACTCTTTCTTGATATATTATAGTAATGTGTTATTTGAGTCAATTAAATGCCTAGTATAGTAATGCTTCATTCATAAAATATAGAAATAAGCTACTTGAGGATATCCAAAACTGTAATAGAAAACTTTATTTTGGGATTATAACCTCATGGAAGAAGTCTTTGTGATCGTGTTGGCATCTTTGTGGATGGGTATCTACAATGTCTTGGAAATGTTGAGGTATTTATATAAACAATCATTTTCGAAACATTAATCTGAGTTTATTTCCTTCAAAAAAATTGAATTTTTGTCATCTTCCACTGACTTAATCATAGTTTATAGACAAAGCCAGTTACTACTCTCATGTCTTCTACCTTCAAATAAATTTAATCAGTGCTGTTAATTTGTGCAGTTAAAAGCCAGATATGGAGGTTACTTTGTACTCACAGTTACCACCCGTCAAATCAAGAGGAAGAAGTGGAGAAATTAGTGCAACAGATAACCCCAGCAGCAACTAAAGTATATCGTTTATTAGGAACACAAAAATTTCATCTACCTAAGCAAGGGCTCAAGCTTTCTGAGATCTTCAGAGAAGTTGAAGCAGCAAAGAGAAGGCTGAAGATTCAGGCTTGGGGCTTGTCTGATGCTACCTTAGAAGATGTCTTCATAAAGGTCACAAATTCAGCAAATTCCTTACATGATCATAATCTGGGTAAGAAATGTGATTGATCAAATAATCATATATATTTGATCTCTTATTATTAAAGGGAAATTTTTCATTCATATCACATAATTTTTATATATTTATGTATCTAACAACTGAAGTTTGATATTTATATGTATAAAACTTAAATCTTTGACATCGCATTTATCTTCTTATAAGTGGATGTATTTTTCATGCATAAGTGTTATAAATGTAAATATTAAATTTTAGGTGTTTAGATATCTAAATTCATATAAATTGTGTGGTATGTATGTAAATCTATACAATAAAAATACTAAGGGGTTATGCAAGTAAATGATTATATTAAGATATATGGAGTAACGTCCATTGTAATGAATGATATATATCTATATATTGCACTGAAAAGAGTAAAATAGTAATACTCAATTTTATGTGGGATGATTAAGACAATGCGTTATATAATTGATCATTATATTTATTGATAAAAATTTTGTTTTCTGAACAGGAAAATTCATTATTTGTTTTAAGAAAAAAAGTCTAATTTAGAATTTAACCATTAGTATTTCAATATGATGAAAAACTCTATTTAAACATTTCATAATAATAATAATATCATTTTTTCATGAAAATATTAAATATGCCGGTAAATATAGATAAATAATTAGAAAATTAATGTAGTCATTAAATTAATAAATTTTCATTTTATTTTAAATAGAATATTTTCATGCTATAATTATTTTTAAGAAGATTTACATACATACATTATAATTTTTATATATTTATATATTTAATACTTAAATTTCAATTTTTACATATATATATATATATATATATATATATATATATATATATATATATATATAACTCCTTAATTTTAATATTACAACAAAAATATTATCATTATTCACTTTTTAAAAATAAAATATACATTTTTAAATATAAAAGAGTGTTAAATAAGTAAATATATAATTTTAAATATATTTACTTAATATTATGCATCTCTATCAATATATATATATCATCATATATATATATATATATATATATATATATATATATATATATATATATATATATATATATATATATATATATATATATATATAATATATATATATATATAATAAAAATCATTCAATTTAGATGCATCAAAATAAGTCTCTAAACTGCAAATCAACATGCAGTTTAGAGAAAATTTATACTTCCGTTATTTTCTGCTGGCATCAATTACTTCAGTGAGAAAATAAAGACGTTAGAGAGAGAGAGAGAGAGAGGAAGACATTTCTTGCGTGAGAAAGCTTTAAATGAAATAATTAAGATCGCGTTTGGCTTAGATTGATTTTGAGAGAGTTACCATTTTGCAATTCAGTTTTGAAATGTAAACGTTACTGTTTGGAGGTTAAATGCTTATTTATTAGTTGTCAATTTATGATATTTTCTTCTATGCTATTTTAGTTATCTTCTTCTTTCTTTGTTGATCTAATTGTGCATCTTCTTCATTTATCTTCTTATTAACAGAAATTCTTCCAACACTTATAATCAGAGGTTAGTTTATAATTTTGTGTTATCAAATAATTTATGATTTGCAATTTAGTTTTCTATCATACTTAATATTTTTTTTTTTCAGGAATATTTTCTATCCAATTTATATTTTACATCATCAAATAGGTATGTATTTTACTTTTATTTTTATATTTTCTCAATTTAATTTTATGCTGATTGTTTTTTATTCTTAAAAGTTATCAAAAATCTGTCTCTAACTGTCCGGGTAAAAAAAAAATGACAAAAACATTTAATCTTATCAGCACAACAATGGAAATAGAAGTTTTGAAACACTTTAATTAAATTAATAGATTTTTTTTTTTTTTGTATGTTTTGGTATGATTTTATTTATTATTATTATTTTAATGGTCTTTAATTTTTGTCGTTAATATTTATCTCTTTGAATTGTTCATTTCATCTGTCATCATCTCGCAAAATAAATTTAAAAAAAAAACAATTAAATATTTCAGTCTAATTTGACAAAAATAATGGAATTTGAACCGATCAACTCAACGCTCTAAATTTTAATTTATTATTGTTTGAATTATGCCATAGATTAATAGTTTAAAATTTTTTTTTTTAACTTTAGTTGTGGAAATACATAATAGTTTTAAGCCATCACTGAAAGAATAATATCTAATAATATCATAAGGATCACATGACATTAATATATCAGTAATTTGTGCTTTGTTTTACATTTTAGAAAGCAATTATAAGTGCATTTAACTGTTTAAATTTTCAAAAATTATTTTTCTCACAATAATTTTATAACCAATTTTATATAAAGTAAAAAATAAAATAAATAATTTTTTTTATTTTTACATCTTTATAACTTTATTCTCAATTATAATTCTTTTATACATCATTCTCAATTATAAATTAATAACTAAAATTTAAAAAGAAGAACTTAAAATTCAAATTAATTGAAATAGAATAACACATGATTTTATTCTTCTAAGAAACTAATACTCTAATTAAAGAACTATAATTTAAATTGACATCAATTTTAAAAATTATTAAACTTAATTTGAGTCACTTTAACCTTATTTATTTTTATTCAATCAATTTTTTTAAAATTTTAAATTAAAATACAAAAAGCTCTCTTTATCCTAACAATTAAGGAGTCGACAGTTAGAAAAAAAATATTTTAAAATATTTTAAATTTTGAAGTGGTCATCACATGGCAAATACATAATTTTATAAAATAAAGTGTATAAAACAAAAAGATTATTAAATTTAAACTAAAAGCAAATAAAAGCTAGACTTCGGTACTACAACTTAGGATGTCTTGAAAAGAAACTATAAAACTAAAATAGTATTATAAATGAATTTAAAAATTTTAAATACATCTTGTAATTATTAAGAAACATGAATGAATTTAAATAATATTTATATTTAATTTAGTGTAAAATAACATGCTAATGAATTACTGAAAATTTGGTCGGTTATATAAATAAGATATGAAGGTATTAAATATTTGAAAATTTCAAGGGTTTACACTAACTAGCTTAAAATATTGTATAGATAAATAATAATTTATATTTCATTGAAATTGTAGTTAATAATAATTTATGATAATTGTGATTTATTATCTTAACTACGATTTACTCTTAAGAGTTGGGATTTTTTATTATTCGGATCTATTATTTTATTTATCATGCGATAGATTGATTTGTCGATCTTCTTAGGCCAAGATCGTTGGAGATTAATCTTCATCGCTGGGACGTTTAACGCGATTGAGATTTTTCATAATCTTAATCTTACGTCATTAGGTGATGATTTAGTTTGGCAATTGATATGCTGTCGATTTAACTTAAAGCTTGATTGTATAGATTAAGCAACTGATCAAGTGATTGTCTTTTGTAAAATCAAAACTAGTTTAATGATACTTTTCTATATTTGATGGTTTAATAACTCAAAAATTACTAACCCTTATTCGGCGATTAATAAATAGCTTTTTAGCTCACACTTTTTCAGATAGTTCGACAATCGTATTAATATGTGGAAAGATTTGATTAGTCTTATTTATTTTATATTTATATTATCATATCAATATGAAATTAGATCTTATTAATATAATATTAATTTACATTTATTCAAAGATATCAAACAAATAATTTTACCTAATTATAAAATTTACTTATTTTATTTAATATCTATTATTAATACATATCAAAAAATTGTATTTATATGTAAATATATATTTTTAATAATTATATAATATAATCAAAATAAATTAAATATATAATATAATTAAAATATATTATTATATATATAATACAAAAAATATAATTAAATATTTAAAAGCTAATATTATGATAATTATGACTATTTTTTTTAACAATGTAAATATTATAATTATTATGATTGTGGAATAAATAATATTTAAATATATTAATTAATATTTTTTTAATTAATTTTTGTATTTATATTTTTGATGTATCTCAATGAAAGTAAAGATTAGTGGTATAAACATTAAGATAAAATTATTAATCAAATTTATGTTTTGATTCATAGTTTAATATAATAAATTGCTAAAATCTAAAATTATTTTGATGTTATTTCAATTAATGATTTTAAATTCTTAATTATAATAAATGAATTTAAGATATTTGGTTGATTAATATTTAAAATTTTATTATTATTTAAGTGTTTGATTTTTTATCATTTGAACTTAATCAAATCATTTAGTATCATTATTTATCTCATTAAAATATTTA
The DNA here is from genome assembly GCA_021442155.1 of Cymbidium sinense. Taxonomy (NCBI): domain Eukaryota; kingdom Viridiplantae; phylum Streptophyta; class Magnoliopsida; order Asparagales; family Orchidaceae; genus Cymbidium; species Cymbidium sinense. Next base: position 154,346,618 of record CM038219.1, on the reverse strand, counting down.
GTTAATTGTATTTTCTTTTTAATCTTTAATGGTTTTATAATTGAGATGAAATTTCATTTCAAAATCATTGAAATTCATTAATCTATAGATAAAGTATGTGTTGTGTCAATCTGAAAGATGCTTTAATTACTTGAGAAATGTATATAGAAAACATTGAGAATTTAAGATGCTCATTTGTTTGCTTTTCAATACCATCAGATGAAAGTCAATTAAAATGTAAAATTCATTTATTAATTAGTAGTCCATAAATAGTGATGCATCATATTTAAGAATGCTTTAATTACTTGTAAGAAGCAATGACAAAGAAACAGTGATAAATTTAGAGGATTTGTTGGGCAAATGAGTGATGAAAGTTTCAATTAAAATGCGTTAAAATTAGGTTTAATCTAGTAGCCTCCATAAAGCATGTGTTATGTCAATTATATTTAAATGATATGCTTTAATTACTTGTAAGAACCATATCACAAAGAAATAGTGAGAAATTTAACGAAACACATTTGTTCATACTTTTAAATGTCATATGTGATAAGAAGTTTTTAATTCCAATATGTATTAAAATTCATGCTTAATCTAATAGCCTCCATAAAGTATGGTTATGTTTCAATCATGTTTAAATGATGCTTTAATTACTCGTGAAGCGTGTATAAAAAAAAATAGTAGAGAATTTACTTTACAGATTTTATAGTATCAAATATATCGTGATGAAAGTTCATCAAAATATTAAAATTTGTGTAATCTGTAGTCATAAAGATGTGTTATGTTTCAATCATATTGAAAGGATGCTTTAATTACTTGAAACATATAACCAAAAGACATAGATAAATTTTAGATGCGTGAAATCAACAAATCGTGATGAAAGTAATTCAAAATGCATTGAAAATTCATGCTTAATCAGTAGTCATAAAATTATGTGTTATGTCAATCATGTTTAAAGATGCTTTAATTATTTGTAAAAAAGCATTATATGACAAAGAAACAATTGAAATTTTGATTACTATTTGTTCATGCTTTTAAAATGTCATTTGTGATGAACATTTCTAATTAAATGCATTAAAATTCATGTTTAATCTATCCTCATAAAATTATGTGTTAAGTTTCAATCATGTTTAAAGATCTTTAATTACTTGTAAGAAGTATATGACAAAGCTAAAGAAATGCATTCATTTGTTCATCTTTTAATGACAAGTGATGAAAGTTTTAATTCAAAATGCATTAAAATTAAGATCTAATTGGTCCTCCATAATATTTAAAATGTTTATTATATTTAAATGATGCTTTAATTACTTATCAAAAGCATATATAAACATAAAATTTAATGTAATTTTGTTCATGTTTTAAATCATATATGAAAGTTTTCAATTCAAAATGCATTAAAATTCATGCTTAATCTACTAGCCTCCATAAAGTATGTGTTTGTTTCAATCATGTTTAAAGGATGCTTTAATTACTTGTAAGAAATTTGACAAAGCATTAAGAAATTTAACGTGCTCATTTGTTCATGCTTTTTTAAATACCATCTATGAAATTTTTAATTCAAAATGCATTAAAATTCATGTTAATCTAATAGCCTCCATAAAGTATGTGTTATGTTTCAATCATGTTTAAAGGATGCTTTAATTACTTGTAAGAAGCATATATGACAAAGAAATATGAGAAATTTAACCATTTGTTATCTAAAGTAAATCTAAATTCTAATTCCAAAATGCATTAAAATTTGCTTAATCTAGTAGCCTCCATAAAATATGTGTTATGTTTCAATCACTTAAAGGATGCTTTTATGTAAGAAGCTATATGACAAATTGAAAAATTTCTATCTATTACCTTTCAATTTAGATAAAATTTCTATCAAATTATTAAAAAGTTTTATAATAAAATAATATGCATTATGTTTCAATCTTAAAATGCCTTGAAAAAACTATTTATGAAACAAAATTTATTATCTAGTAAACTATTACATTTTGATATATTTTTGTCATAAAAAATTTATTTAATAATAATTTATTATTATATGCCATCTATAAAATTAAGTCTATCTTTTGAAAATCAAATTACTATCAACCATATTATCAAAAAACTAAAGCTCAAGTCAAAACATTTTTGATAGTTAAAGAAAAAAATAATTTTTTAATTATGATAAAGTTCTACATAAGTTAGTTTGATCAAATTATTTATTTTTCAAATACTATGTACTTTTAATTAAAAAATTTCTTGAAAACTATGAGAAATGTAAACATTATACATAAAGAGTTTTGTTATTAGGTCATATGGGCCACCACTCTCCACTTATTCCTATTTCTTCCACATGGTGAATTCATATTGTTCACCTTTGATTTTTTTTTTCTAAACCTGGCTTGAGTGTTTATGTCAATCTGTGTATTTCTTTATGTGTTTTATAATCTATTATTTGTTAATTTTGTACCACTTATTATGAAACACAAGCATAAATAACATCTTTAGCCTTTGTCATTTTTCTAAATTTTTCATGTTATGCAAATCCGATCATATTACTTCCGAGACAAAGAAATCTCCATGGACTATTGTATATCACCATCAAGCTTTTGGTCTCGGTTGAATGCACTCATGAGGAAGAACCTCACCTTCCAGGTCTCAATTTCAATCTTCTCTTTATCTCTCAACTCTTTCTCGTTCTTCTCATAAAATCCTTCTTTTGACATATTGTCAATGTCTTTCTATCTACTGCACATATAAATCCAGAGAAGAAACATCAGAACAAATCTGGGACTAATCATCATCCCGCTCTTGCTGTGCTCAATGCTGTTTGGCATTCAAAAACTAGCTTCAATGATTGCATTTGAACACGAGATACTTGTGGGTGTGGTGAATGCATAGATGATGAAAAGACGAATCTGTGATAAAAAATGCTCTAGTGTCTTTGATATGATGCTAGGAAAATCAACATATTGCGAAGCACACCACCGGCTTCCGTTTATTTGATACCAATGCCTCAATTTCGAGCAACAAGAAGTAGAAGCTCACCTGCTTCTTCAGTTTATAATTTCAGGCTACCTGATAATTCTTGCAAGAAAAATGAATCTTGCCATACTTATCACCGGGCAAAATCGCACTTTGGTTGAGTAAGCATGAATAGTTAGTTGATAGTGATTCCATCTTCGTGTTCTAATTCGCTAGAGAAAATGATAGATCTTGGCAGAAATCTATTTGGAAGCAAACCTTTGGAGAACCCTTCGGATTCTATTAACCCTCTGGTTGTCGCTTCTGAATTTATGTTGGTAAGCCAATTAAATCATCTATCTGTTGCTTTTGATAACAATTTTGCAAAAATGAGGTGCACTTTGCTTTTAAAATCTCTTTTCAGGGAACAATTACAGTGCCTCCAACAACATTTTACTTTGAACCAGCTTTCATGATGCTTGGTCCAGCTCTTTACATTGTTCATCCCAATTGCAGTTCAAATATAACATTTCCTGTTTCAATCAAGATGGCTGGCCTTTCACTCTCTCAAGGTTTGTTCCTTGAGAGCTCGTAGTTTTTTTAATATTTTGGCATGCAAAATAAAATAGATTTGTGTGAATAAATTGCTTACGGTAAAGTGTGTGTGGATGGACTCACCGGCGTGAAAATTCTTTAGTGATAAACAAAGAGTTATATATGGGTTACCAAGGAAACCCGACCATAGAATTGATGAAATACTTGCAGGTTGATTTTTCACCTTCAAGCACCATTTACTAGCAAAATGTTTGATTTGTCATTGTTGATACTTGGATTAACATGCTTTTTCATGGATCAGCTTACGATTTCTCCAACAGTAACAACAATATTTTCAATGTGACCATATGGCATAATGAGACTTACAAGAACAATGGCCCTCTCCTTCGAATTTTTCGTGCTTCAAATGCGGTATGTTATGATCATCAGTGTAATATAAATTATAATTTCATGTGAATTATACAATTATTAGAACAATGCAGTAACTTCTCAACCATAAAAACCAGCTGCACTAACTTATTCTAGATATTCTTTTGGTATTGTTAAAAATGAGAATCAACCCAAACCTGATTATCAATTAAGTGAAGTTGACACTTGTGCAGCATAATACATCAATAGGAATAGACAGAACGATGCAAGAAATCCCACATCATGGTATGGCATACAAGCAGTAAAATTATGATGGCATGAACATCAAACAGCATTAAGATTTATTAAGATAAATAATGTCATTCAGCACCATTAGCTAACAAGTACAGTATTTGATACATTTGAATTTTTCTTACACAAAATATATCCTCAATCGATCAAGTCTATAAGTCTTACAGTAGGTGTAGAAGAAGTCATATGCTTAATTTTTGTATAATTTGCCTTACATTGTGACCATGAATAAATGTGAAGACAGTGATGGAGAGTTCAAAGTTGTTGATCGTGAAACGCGTTTTGATTTCAGACTTTTGATTTAGAAAGAACATAAGAGAAGAAGAATTGGACTATTGGAGAGGGAGAGAAAGGGAGGTAGAGAGAGAGAGAGAGAGAGGAAGGAACGAGTGTCACAATTCTGTAAGGAAACTAGTAGGGAGCAGGCTTGGGTTGTTCATCATGGAGAAAAGCTACACAAAAAATCATTTGGGTACTACCTTTATATGTGGACAAATTAAATTTAAGAGAGTGTCATCCACTTTTGCTTCGGAAGAACTTTTATTAAAATGCTAGCTTTGTCGATTAGGGTTCACTGGTTGACTTTGTGTCTAACCCAAAATTGAACCAACCTTTCGGATTATATGGCTTGAAAATCCTGACCCAAACCTGACTAACCCGAACTCGATCAGTTCAGACATATTTCGAGTCAAATTTGAATTTGCGGGTCAAAATGACATTAAATCCGAGTCAATCTCAAGTCCTAAATCTAAAGTATTCTAGCATAAACTGAGAGTACAATGAGTATTTAAAATACAACTGAGAGTAGCACCTAAAATTGAACCAACCCAACTCTGACTGATTATATGGCTTGAAAATCCTGACCCAAACCTGACTAACTGAACTCGATCAGTTTAGACATATATTTCGAGTCAAATTTGAATTCGTGGGTCAAAATGAGATTAAATCTGAGTCAATCTCAGGTCCTAAATCTAAAGTATTCTAGCGAGTACAATGAGAATTTAAAATACATTGAAAATTTTTATATTGCATTTCAATTTATTCAAATCAAACACTAATATTTTCAAACTCCTACATTTTTAAATATTTTATAACCCTTTTTTAGCAAACCAAATAGCACCTAAATTAAAAATAAGGGATAAATAAAAGCACAAAGCCAACAAAAACACTAATAGGATAATGGTTGTTTATCTCAAGGCAATCAATTTTTCAAACTAGTTCATCTCACGAAAACAAATCTAAGACCTCCAAACCCAAAATTTATCTCTTTCTCCGTCACAATTAATGGCCAAAAATAGGCTTTATATGCTTTATCTCTAATCTCTCTCTTTCTCTCTCTTGTTCTTCTTCATCCCTTCCTCTACTTCAACTCTTCTTCTTCTTTGTCCTTCTCCATCTCATAAATAGATAAGAATGATTATGAATTTTAATATCAATAATAATATTTTTCAATGTGGGCTCCGAAAATTTGCAATCGACCTCTCATATTGTTGAACTTTTAAAATTCAAATTAATTTGAGGTAAAACACTACTTAGATATTTCATCCTCATTTTATAAGAAATTTAGATCTTTCATCCTCATTTTATAGGAACTTTATATCAAGTTTCACATAAATGTAGATCTAATTTTATGTTTTTTAAAGTGCAAGGATCAATAGTAAGAGAAAACTTTAAATTAAGGCTAGTCATTAAGTGCTAATAACTCATTCTGTCGTAGCAGTAATTTAAATTTTTAAGATTGAGAAATTTATCATCCTTAATTTAAAGTAGGCGATAGAGAGAATGATGAGGAATTGGATTAAGGTCTCAAGTTTTCATTGTCTCAGATTTTCATGGTCCTTATTCTATTTAATCAAAAAAAGTAGATGGCCCAACCCGATCAAAAGATTTTTGTCAACAGTTATGAATTACTTCTTCCAAGAGAAACTTATAGAGCTAAAAGTGGATGTTTATTTAAGAAAAAAAATATAAATCGATCTTAGCTAACATAGAACTTTATGTCCAATTGAATGCACTCTATAATTCACTACTTCAGAAGTAAAACATTATGGAACTCACGGGCAATAGTCATGATTGTAATTTAATGATTTAATTTAATGAAAATCACTCACTCAGAGGGGGCTTTAGTTATAATTGCTACATTTTGTGGCACAAATTTATAATAAAATCACACAGATAGAGGACACAATCAACTTTCTTATTAATATGAAATAATTTAAGTGTAAATATAGTGATGTATTCAATATGATATTGACTCATTTGTAATCTAGAATATTCTCAAAATTGTCATACTTAACAAACAATTGCGAAGTGTGAATGAATTTTTGCATTAAACTCTTAGAAATACAAACATATTGTCCCTCCAAATTAAATTTAGCATGTATAGATAGTCAGATGCTTATTTTAGCAATCGGATCTTCAACTCACATTACACCAAAAAGATACATATGAGTCTCCTTCTCATTACGCTAAGAAAGGTGTATACGAGTCAACTGCATAAGAAAAAGTGAAAGCATAATATATTTTCTTCATCTCATCAAAATAATGTGCATAAGTACTTATGAATTGCGACAAGCTTATTTTGTAGTATACTTTCATGTAAGGTGTTAACTATACAATGAAGAACATGAGATTGACAACAAATTGACTAGAATAAAAATATTTTTGCTTCTTACTTCTTTTTCACTCTTTTTTCTTTTTTCCTATGTTTTTCCTCTCATTTTTTGTTTTCTCAAATTTTTTGATCTTTTTAATGACTTTATCTATTTAATAGAGAAAGGAGAAAGAGATAGAAGCGATAGAGAGAGAAAGAAAGGGAGAGTCAGAAGAGAGAAAAAGAAAGAGAGGGAGTGAGAGAAAGAAGAGAGAGCAAGAGGGAAAGAGATACAAGAAGGAAAAGAAGAGGAGAGAGAAGATAGAAGGAATCAAATGGAGAAGAGCAGGAGGGAGGCGGCATTGGTGACAATGAACTCGGGGTGCATAGTTGAGGATGATGATGGATGGGTGCAGAGAGATGATGGCATAGTCGACGTTGCCAGGAGTGGCAACGGCAACATGCTGGGTCATGTGAGGTAGGCATAAAATGAGAGAGAGTACACGAGAGGGAGGGCAAGTGCAGGTAGAATTATGATTTTTTTCCCTTTTTTGAAATAAGAAAAGGGGCAGGCCATACACAACCTTTTTAATCCTTTGAATAAATTCTAATTCCACACAACCTTTTCTTCTTCACCATACTTATGTTGCAGTTTAAGGAAGAGGTTTTGTTCTGAAATTGAGATGTGGAAAGGACTCTTCTATTACACCTATCAACTAACACATTTCTTTGTTTATTAATGCGGGCACTAATTATATTGGATTATTTTATTACCATATACAACTATTTGGAACCGTGAATATACATTATATTAACATGCAAATGCATATCTTCAATTTTTCAAAGGGGATAATGTGAAGATGCTGCTTGAATTTGTCAAAGAAATGCCTAAAGGCAACAAAACCGGCATCGAAATGTTTCTACTCTTCTTACTCCCTTGTTTTTCACATGGGTCATTGAACTGCTTTTTCCGGTAAGCCTAAAATGAAGTGATAAAATTACTCCTTTGAGATTTTAAAGTATAAGTTGATTGTATAATTGTTCATTCAGCATAATTCTATGTCTTTAGAAATATTTTCCTACATTGTTATCTTCTTTCTAGTCCAAGCATGACCAACGAAACAAATATTGTTAATGCTGCTTCATCCTCTAATATTGCAATATCTGCTAGGTAACACTGCAACTTGAGGAAATTTAACAAAGCATATTTTTAGTTGATTTTAAACATAAATTAAAAATCATGTTTACCTTATTGTAAGTTATTAGAAGTGTGTATCAGTGAGATATTTTTTTAGTTTTGGAACCTCCTCCCAGGACCTAAAATGAAGTTTAAAATGAACTAGCAAACTTCTTTATTTGCATGTGATGCATTCAAATCATTGAGAACGATAATTAGCAATTTTGCCATGTATGAAATTGAAATGTGTTTGCAAAAGGTTTGTCTTGGAAACTTATAACCAATTTGATTAATCTGATGCATGCAGGTAATGTTGACAGATCTAGTTCAGGAAAAGCAAAAGAACATGAGAATGATGATGAAAATGCATGGCCTTGGTGATCTTCCATACTGGATAATTTCCTACGCATATTTCTTTATCTTGTCAGCCTCTTACATGTTATCTTTCAGCTTATTTGGTTCCCTGATTGGTACGTTGTATCGATGACCTCAACAAAGCTAGCACCCTAATGCTTTTCCTTATTGCTCTTATTTGTTGTCTTTGTAAACTGAACATGCTTCTTATAGGGATAAAATTATTCACCTTAAATAAGTACAGTCTCCAGTTCGTATTCTACTTTGTATGCATAAATTTGCAGATTTCTCTTGCAATTTTCACCTCAGCACTGTTCTCAGAGGTGAAGACTGCTGCAGGTATTTCAAAAAGGAAAATTCCAATACTTTGCTAAATCTGGTTTCAAAATTATGATTTTGACATGGTGCATCCACTTGCAGTGGTTGGATACTTGTATGTCTTTGTTTCAGGCCTTCTAGGATCATCCCTTTTTGAGCGCTTTATCCAGGACACCTCCTATCCAAGTAAGCTGCACTGATGAACCTACACTCATATGAAACATTATCCTTCTCTGTCAGTTCATGTATCTTACCATTTTTTATAGGAGAACTACTTGAGGTGATGGAGATTTTCCCTAGTTTTCCCTATACCATGGTCTTTATGAACTCGCACAGTATTCTCTTCGTGTGAAATCTCTTGGAGCACCTCATATGGGTTGGAAGGACATTAATAATGAGAAGCAAGGAATGCAAGCTATTTTGATCATCATGATTGCAGAATGGGCAGCGGTCTTACTGCTTTCATATTACTTGGATCAAGTTGTCTCAAATGGCAAAGGAGTTCGAAAACATCCACTTTGGTTTTTAACAAAGTTTCAGGGGAAGACAAATATAAAGAAGCAAAGGCAAGGATACGACATTCTCATTAATATGGATAAACCTGATGTTGCTCAAGAGGTATGCTCCACATCTAACTATCTTGGTCAAGAAAACAAAATAACTACTTCTAAAATGCACATTGCATTTATAAAACTGATAAAATTTGAGCTACGATTTCTAAAACTAGCTGTAAATGCTCTAGAGAGTTCTTGTGAAGTACAATATAATAATTGCTTAGGAAAAGCAAAACCCTTCCCTTCAAGGTTGTTGAATTTGATGAGAGGACTTAGTAATATTTTTTGAAGTAATTTCTTCTATTGCTTCAAACAATTTATTTTTTTTTTAAAAAAAAAAACTACTTGCACAAAGGGTCTGTATGGTAGAAGGATTTGAGCAGCATTTAAGCAGGATTTAACCTATATCCTGCTAAACAGCAAAAATGGTAACCTAAATCCTACAGAATCGTAAATCTCGTTTCTCCTCCGTTTTCCCTTAAATCCCAGATTTAGTAAATCCGATTGGTAGGCGGCTTTAAGGGAAAGAGAGAGTTACCTTTGTCGAAATCATTCTTCTTCTTCGCACGCTGCTGGTCCCGTCAGTGCCGTCTCTAGGTCGCGACTTCCTTTGTCCTGTTCGAAGCGAAGGAGAGGGAGGAGTGGTTTTCTGTTTTATAGGGTTTGATAAATTTTGAATTATGAATAATAAAGGTGCAAATTTAATTTTTAATTAACATTTAATTTGTAGCCTATATGATAAGATTTGATCAATAAAACTTTATTTTATATAAAATACATTTTTTATTTAATTTGATTAAATATATTTATTTTTAATGAATTTTGTAGATTCTTAATTAGTGATTAATTGATATATTACCTTCCCTAATTATATTTTAATAATTTAATTATGATTAATTTGCACTAATTGAAACTTAATTTAAATAAATTAATATTATTTTTATATAAACTAACTAAATAAAAAGTATTATTTAGTTTATAGATTATTAATTAATAATTAATTAAGATAACAAAATTATAACTATTAATATTTCTCAAATAAATTAGATATAAATATATTAATTAAAAATTAAATTAAATTAATATTTAATATTATATAATTACAATTATTAACTTAAGTAAATATCATTATATAATTTTATTATGTTAAATAGTTATAGATGAGTAATTAAATATTAATTATGATTTAATTAGCCAAATTAAAATTACTTATGCTAAATAATTATTTATAAACTATAACTTTTATATAATTATTATTAAAATCTTATTTGATCCAAGTAATTTAAATCCTAAAATAAATACATATATATGTGTGTGTGTGCGCGTGCGTGCGTGCGTGCGTGACTTTTCTTTCTTTAAAATATAAGATTTAACTCTAATATTTAGTGCAATTCATCCATGGTTCCATTTAGATCTCAATTCCATGCTCTTATGTGGATACTCCTTAATCAATAGGTAATTAGATATGTTGCATGTTATCTACTCTTCATTGATTCTAAAATGTGCGTCTACTCTTTCTTACTGAGTCATTGATTCTAAAATTAGAATCATTCAATGTGTGTGTGTGTGTGTGTGTAACCTTTACTTTTTCGTAGCCATTACCATGGGCTAATAATAAGTTTCAATTTTCTGCAGAGAGAAACAGTTGAAAAGCTGATACAAGAACCCTTTAGAATCCAAGCCGTTATATGCGACAACTTAAGAAAGGTGTACACAGGAAGTGATGGAAATCCAGATAAACATGCAGTTCGTGGCCTATCACTTGCTATTCCTCAAAGGGAATGCTTTGGCATGCTTGGCCCTAATGGTGCAGGCAAAACTTCTTTCATAAACATGGTTAGTTGATCTAATATTTAATGAAGCCATGAACAATACAGATAATTCTAATAGGTGAATATTTTTCTAACGATTTGCAGATGACTGGGCTCACAAGGCCGACTTCAGGCACAGTGTTAGTTGAAGGACTAGATATCAGCAAGGATATGGACAAAGTGCATTCTTTAATGGGTGTATGCCCACAACATGAGTGAGTTGTAGTTTAATCATTTTGTAATAAGAAATTAACTTATTTAATAGTTTAACTTCTATGCCCAATCCTTATTTTATAGTGCTATCATCAAGGTTGCATTTTCTTAGTGATTTAGGCTTTTTTTTTCATGTTCTTTCACATGTTTTTAACTAGTTTGTTTGATTACTTGACACGGCGGTAGAGAACACCTCTTATTTTATTGTAGATTGAAGAACCTTAAAGGAGATTTGGGTAAATTATCTCATAGTCATCTTTTTTCCGATATGGAAATGTCTATATCATTGGATGCTGCAAGAGTGAATAAAAGCAAGAAATATTGCCTATACTACACTATAGTGGAACTTAAGAACATAATAATCTTAAGTATAGAGTAAGAAAACTAAGCCATTGCTTGAGAAAAGACATCCGAGAGTGACTAATTACTGCATATGTTTATTCCATTTAAGAAACTATCAATTTGTTGATATTTTGTTCTACAAAAAAAGAGCTTTTATGGTAAAGGAAAAGAGTCTTATCCTTCATAAATTGCAGGCAGTTGATGAATCATTAAAGGCAGTCAATCTATTAGACAAAGGTGTGGCTGACAAGTTAGTTGGACAATATAGTGGTGGCATGAAGAGAAGGCTTAGTGTATATATCTCTCATTGGCTCTAAATATATGAAATATATATATATATATATATATAATTTTTTTTCTCTGATTTTATCATTATTATGCCATAGAGATAACAGAAACTTGATTTTACTACTTATTTCTAGGTTGTGTACATGGATGAGCCTAGCACTGGACTAGATCCAGCGTCAAGAAAAAAACTATGGAGTGTTGTACAGGATGCAAAAAAGGATAGAGCTGTTATTCTCACAAGTATGAGTTTTGTTTCTTCTTCTTCTTTTTTTTCTGTGAGCACCAAATGCAATTTAGACTTCTATTTTTTTTTACTCTTTCTTGATATATTATAGTAATGTGTTATTTGAGTCAATTAAATGCCTAGCTATAGTAATGCTCAGCTCATTCAGCTAAAATATAGAAATAAGCTACTTGAGGATATCCTAGAAAACTGTGTAATAGAAAACTTTATTTTGGGATTATAACAGCTCACTCCATGGAAGAAGCTGAAGCTCTTTGTGATCGTGTTGGCATCTTTGTGGATGGGTATCTACAATGTCTTGGAAGCCCTGTTGAGGTATTTATATAAACAATCGTTTTCGAAACATTAATCTGAGTTTATTTCCTTCAAAAAAATTGAATTTTTGTCATCTTCCACTGACTTAATCATAGTTTAGAGACAATGCTAGTTACTACTCTCATGTCTTCTACCTTCAAATAAATTTAATCAGTTAATTTGTGCAGTTAAAAGCCAGATATGGAGGTTACTTTGTACTCACAGTTACCACCCCGTCGAATCAAGAGGAAGAAGTGGAGAAATTAGTGCAACAGATAACCCCAGCAGCAACTAAAGTATATCGTTTATTAGGAACACAAAAATTTCATCTACCTAAGCAAGGGCTCAAGCTTTCTGAGATCTTCAGAGAAGTTGAAGCAGCAAAGAGAAGGCTGAAGATTCAGGCTTGGGGCTTGTCTGATGCTACCTTAGAAGATGTCTTCATAAAGGTCGCAAATTCTGCAAATTCCTTACATGATCATAATCTGGGTAAGAAATGTGATTGATCAAATAATCATATATATTTGATCTCTTATTATTAAAGGAAATTTTTCATTCATATCACATAATTCTTATATATTTATGTATCTAACAACAAGTTTGATATTGACATCGATTTATCTTTATCTTCTTATAAGTGGATGTTTTTCATGCATAAGTGTTATAAATGTAAATATTAAATTTTAGATATCTAAATTCATAGAAATTGTGTGGTATGTATGTAAATCTATACAATAAAAATACTAAGGGTTATGCAAGTAAATGATTATATTAAGATATACTATAAAGAACGCCCATCAGAATGAATGATATAAGGCAAAATTTTTAAAATAGAAATTAATCTTAATTATAGGTTTATATAAAATTTTTTTTTAAGAAATAGTCATAGTCGTTTATGACTAATCATCGCTTACTTTCAAATCGTTTAATACTACAAATTTTTTTTTTTTTTTGTGGTTTTAGGAAGCACGCAGAGAGGGAGAGAGAGAGAGATTTTTATTAATTTTTTTAATTAATATAATTATTTAAAATATTTAAATATATAATTTAAAAATATTTTTTATAAAATATTTAATAACTAAATATTTATATGTTTAGTTATTTATTTATTTATTTATATATATGATTAAATATATAATTTAAAAATATTTTTAATTATATATATATATTTAGAAATTTATTTAATATTTTTTATTAATTAATATAATTATTTAAAATATATCATTTTTTATTAATTTTTTGTAAATATATAATTTAAAATATATTTAAATATATAAATAAATAATTTTAAATAAATAAATAAATAAAGAAATATATTATATAAATATTTTATAAATTATATAAATAAAGTAATTTATTTAGTTATTTATATATTTAAATTATATAAATATTTTTAAGTTATATAAATAATTTAAAAATATTTAAAATATATAAATAAATAATTAGTTATTTATATATATATTTATTTATTTATTTAATTTGTTATTTATTTATTTAAAAATATTTATTTATTTAGAATACATAATTAGTTAAATAAAAAAATTTTAAATTATATAAATATTTAGTTATTTAATATATTTATAAAATATTTAGTTATTTATTTATTTATTATATATATTTATTCCTTTCTTTATTTATTTATTAAAAATTATTTATTTTTTTATATTTTTATATTTTTTATATTTTTGTTATTATTATTATTATAGATTTATATAAATATATATATATATATATATATATATATATATATAATTAAAATATTTTATAAAATTATTTTTAAATTATATATTTTAAATATTTTAAATTATTTATATAACTTTAAAAATAATTAAATAATTTTATAAATATATATATATATATTAAATTATATATATATATATATATATATATATATATATATATAATATATATATATATATATAATTACTTATTTTATAAAATTTTATAAAATATTTATATATATTATTTTTATATAATAAATAAATAAATATAAAATAAATTAAATATTTTATAAATATATAAACAATAAATATTTATATAATTAAAATTTTTTTATTTTTTTTATTTAAAATTATATTTTTAAATAAATAAATATTTTTAAATAATAAATAAAATTAAAAAATATATATATATAAATTAACTAATTATTTATTTATATATTTTAAATATTTTTTAAATTATTTATATAACTTAAAAATATTTATATATTTAAATATATAAATAACTAAATAAATTTATATATATATATATATATATATATATATATATATATATATGTTATATATATATATATATATATATATATATATATATATATATATAATTACTTTTTTATATAATTTATAAAATATTTATATAATTTATTTATTTATTTATTTATTAAAAATTATTTGTTTTATATATTTTAAATATTTTAAAATTATATATTAACAAAAATTAAAAAATTATATATTTTAAATAATTATATTAATTAATAAAAATTAAATAAATTTCAAATTTATATATATAATTAAAAATATTTTTAAATTATATATATATATATATATATATATATATATATATATAATAAATAACTAAATATATAAAATATTTAGTTATTAAATTTTTAAAAAATATTTTAAATTATTTTTAAATATTTTAAAATTATATAATTAAAAAAAAAAAACCTCTCTCTCTCTCTTAAAACAATGAAAAAAAATAATAATAATTCTGATTAAATGACAATATACAAGACGATACATTTTTTTTTATAAAAAAAAATTTATGAAAATGATTAACATTGTACATATTTTAAAAATTTTCCCGATGCTGAGCACTAATGAGATGAGGGATCTCAAAGTCTCACCGGAAAGAGTAAAATAGTAATACTCAATTTTACGTGAGATGATTAAGACAATGCATTATATAATTGATCATTATATTTATTGATAAAATTTTTGTTTTCTGAACAGAAAAATTCATTATTTGTTTTAAGATAAAAAGTCTAATTTAGAATTTAACCATTAGTATTTCAATATGATGAAAAACTGTTTAAACATTTGATAATAATAATAATATCATTTTTTTCATGAAAATATTAAATATGCTGGTAAATATAGATAAATAATTAGAAAATTAATGTAGTCATTAAATTAATAAATTTTCATTTTATTTTAAATAGAATATTTTCATGCTATAATTATTTTTAAAAAAATTTACATACATACAGCATAATTTTTATATATTTATATATTTAATAGTTAAATTTCAATTTTTATATATAAAATAGCTTAATTTTAATATCACATCAAAAATATTATCATTACTCATTTTTTAAAAATGAAATATATATTTTTAAATATAAAAGAGTGTTAAATAAGTAAATATATAATTTTAAATATTAGATAAATAAATTAAATATTATGTATACAAATATTCCTTATTTTTAATGTTGAAATCAACTATAACTATCTAAAATGGACCTAAGGACATGAGGTCCTTCATAAATAACTTCACAACTTAGTTTATCAAGCCACAAGCTCCAACTTAATCCAACTCTGCTCATCAAGTCTTTGACCACCATATACATATATATATATATATATATATATAAATATATATAAACACAACTTGTAAATATTCCATGCACCAAATTCACACTAAAAGTAACAACCATCATTCTAAAAGAATCAATTTAGATGCATCAAAATAAGTCTCTAAACTGCAAATCCACATGCATTAAGTAAAACATAACATATTGTTATCCTCAAACCTAATAATTAAAACAAAACATCACTAAACAAAAAACAAATTCCATCCTAGTAATAACCTCCTCTCTCTCTCTCTCTCTCTCTCTCTCTCTGTCCTAAAAATTTGTCTACAGGCACAAAGCTAAAACACACCTGACCAGAATCACACTACAAAAATTGGTGCCACTCACTTACAATTTCAAAAAAAAAAAAAACCTAATGAATAGACAATAATCATGTGTTCACATCAAGGCGTTCAGTCATTCAAATCAAATTGAACCAAGCTGGTCCACAGCATCCGAACCAGTAGCATGAGCCAAACGAAGAACTTCCATGGCTTCTCCAACCTTCTTCCTCAGAGCATCTGGTGATTCTATAAGATGAAGAACCTCTGTCTGATCCATCTCCAGTAGCATCCCCGTCACTTTCGCATAATCTCGCTCGATTTGTTCGACGAGAGGGTACAATTGCTCGCCCAGCATCTGAAATAATGTTTCATGAATCATGCTGGTTAATTGCTCGCTTATTAGGAACACAAAAATTTCATCTTCCTAAGCAAGGGCTCAAGCTTTCTGAGATCTTCAGAGAAGTTGAAGCAGCAAAGAGAAGGCTGAAGATTCGGGGTTGTCTGATGCTAGAAGATGTCTCATAAAGTCAGAATTCGAAATTCTTGCATGATCATAATCTGGGTAAGAAATGTGATTGATCAAATAATCATATATATTTGATCTCTTAGGAAAATTTTTCATTCATATTACATAATTCTTATATATTTATGTATCTAACAACTGAAGTTTGATATTGACATCGCATTTATCTTCTTATAAGTGGATATATTTTTTCATGCATAAGTGATATAAATGTAAAAATTAAATTTAGGTGTTTAGATATCTAAATTCATAGAAATTGTGTGTTATGTATGTAAATCTATACAATAAAAATACTTAGGGGTTATGCAAGTAAATGATTATATTAAGATATATGAAAGAACGTCCATCAGAATGAATGATCTATATCTATATTTTGCACTGAAAAGAGTAAAATAGTAATACTCAATTATGTGGGATGATTAAGACAATGCGTTATATAATTGATCATTATATTTATTGATAAAAATTTTGTTTTCTGAACAGGAAAATTCATTATTTGTTTTAAGAAAAAAAGTCTAATTTAGAATTTAACCATTAGTATTTCAATATGTGGAAAACTCTGTTTAAACATTTGATAATAATAATAATATCATTTTTTCATGAAAATATTAAATATGCTGGTAAATATAGATAAATAATTAGAAAATTAATGTAATCATTAAATTAATAAATTTTCATTTTATTTTAAATAGAATATTTTCATGCTATGATTATTTTTAAGAAGATTTACATACATACAATATAATTTTTATATATTTATATATTTAATACTTAAACTTTTTTCTTAATTATATTTTATTTTTGACAGCTAGTATTTAATATAAAAATTGCTCCTATTTATTTTCAAAGCTGAGGTATTTTAAAAAAAATTAGCCCACCTGCTAATTCATTTTCCATCATTGTTAGTTTTTTTTTTATTTATTTTGAAAAAACTAATTTTCACATCTTTTCATCTTCCGTGTGTCTCTTACCTTTTGTCTAAAGAAAATCCATCATCCCATCAAGCTCTCGAGCAGCACAATAAGCAGACGAGCTAAGCTCAAGCTCAAATTTGAGCCATGTCCTTAGCTAACGAGTCACGTTTGAGTTCATTGTGACTTGAACTTGATTCGTTTACACCTCTAATATGAATCTAAAAATTTTAAACATAGATATAAACACAACTTGTAAATATTCCATGCACCAAATTCACACTAAAAGTAACAACCATCATTCTAAAATAATCAATTTAGATGCATCAAAATAAGTCTCTAAACTGCAAATCAGTATGCATTAAGTAAAACATAACATAATTAGTTATCCCTCAAACCTAATAATCCCTAAAAACAAAACATCACTAAACAAAAAACAAATAACCTCCTCTCTCTCTCTCTCTCTCTCTCTCTGCTGTCCTAAAAATTTGTCAACAGGCACAAAGCTAAAACACACCTGACCAGAATCACACTACAAAAATTGGTGCCACTCACTTAAAATTATAAAAAAAAAAAAAACCTAATGAATAGACAATAATCATGTGATCACATCAAGGCATCAGTCATTCAAATCAAATTGAACCAAGCTGGTCCACAGCATCCGAACCAGTAGCATGAGCCAAACGAAGAACTTCCATGGCTTCTCCAACCTTCTTCCTCAGAGCATCTGGTGATTCTATAAGATGAAGAACCTCTGTCTGATCCATCTCCAGTAGCATCCCAGTCACTTTCCCATAATCTCGCTCGATTTGTTCGACGAGAGGGTATTAATTGCTCGCCCAGCATCTGAAATAATGTTTCATGAATCATGCTGGTTAATGCGAGATTTGGGAATCAAAATTTGCTAACTTGAAGCAGAACTTACAACTCGCTGTTGGTCGGAGGTGCGGATGCTAAGGCAGATGCGAGCCGATATCGGAATGGGGCTTCAATTGCTTGCGGAGTGTGGATGCTGTTTGCTTCAAATAGCAGAGGCATCATTGGACCCATAAGGCCCTGAGGCATCAATGGGTCGATGCCACTGCGGGTGTTTTGCATGTATCTGAAGCCTTGGTTAGGATTCCTATGGGTGAACTGTATGTAATCAAAAAAATAACCAAAAAATAGAAAGCAGAGTATTAGTGAAAATAGTAAAACAATGTCATGTAGGAGGTTAGAAAGTAATGAAAGGAAGAAGAAATTAAAAGATCATATTATCAATGAGTTACAAGACCTTCAACTGAATGTAAGAAAACAGCAACAAACCCAACAAGATAGAGCACATCTCAAGCATTATGATTTCTTAAAAGATTTATTTGTAAGTGTCGTCAGCTATATCCTTTTTTTTTAAAATAAAAGATTCAAGTTATTATTTAAACCTCAGTGATTGAGAAGCTTCAGCTCCCCACTGCAACTCGGGATCAAGAAGTAGCATTGGAAGGGACCATTGTCGAATCAAAACATGCTCAACATATGACATGCATCATATGACAGCTTATGTGGTGGTTCATAGCAAGTAAAGATCTGATCCAAAAAGTAAATTCAGCTTGTTGGTAATACTATTTCTTCAGAATGTTAAGGTCTTGCAGAGTCCCAAAACAAGAGAAAATACTGCCAGATAGGTCCCAGGTTCCTACGCAATATGGACTAAGAAGCTCAAGCTCATCAATCATGAATAATGAGCACATCCTTCCAACTCAAAAGATAATGAAAAAGCCCACTCTTAATGATGTTGATAGGAGACCTCTTTTTGGTGGGATTAATGGTTGGAAATAGCTATGAGATTTTAATGGTTGGAGAAAGTGATTTGGAATTTATGATAAGGGAAATGAGAGATTTAGAAGGATTTAATAGAAGGAATGCTAAGATTAGTCTAATTTGGACTAGTTTGAGTTGATATGAAAGATTATTTTAGAAAATTATCTTTAAGTGGCATGAACTTATGGTGGATGGTAAGTTTAAGTTCCAAACTTATAATATGAAGTAGATGGATGGATGGTAAAGTTGTTGTGGAAAAAAAAATCAAGACTAGCCCATATCAGGCTAGTTTGGACAGATCTGAAGTATCTCTTTTAGGAAGGAGCTTCAAATAATCTAAACAAGAGAAAATACTGATTAAAGATCAGCTTAAGGTATGAACTTATATTCTGGAATATTAATACAAATAATCATATATTATTTTGCATCACTTAACTTGCTTGGAATTTCAATCGAACTCCAAAAAAGATTCAATCAAACAATGATATTGGAAAGTACTGCGTTAACAGAACTTAACAAACAAGAGAATCATCTGAAGAGAACAATTCTACCTGCTGCTGCATTTGCTGCGACATTGCACCTCTCCTAAAACCCATCCTCTGCCCACTAGGTTGTCCATGCCTTTGAAGATGGTACGGCATCATGAAATTTGTGGAGACACCTGGACGCATTCCCGGAATAATTTGTTGCTGAAAGCCAAAGCCAGTGGGCTGTGGGGTCATGAGTCCTGGCCCACCTTGACCAAAATAAAGCTGCTGTGGAAGAAGCCTAGGTGGGCCGGGGTGATAACCAGGCACAGCAGGCATTGGAGGATTCATAGCCCCTGGTGCATTAAGCTGAGCAAAATGAGCCTGCAAAAAAAAATAGAAAAAAATATTCAATAAAGTCAAATGAGGAGCTATATAACAAAATAATAAACTACCATGATAACATTTAATTAAAGAAAGTGGCATTTACATGCATAGCACACAATTCTTATATATTTATATATCAAACACCTAAACTTTCATATTTATATAAATAACATAAATCTTTAATATTACATCAAAAATAGCACACTCAGTTATTTTTTAAAAAGTGAAATGCACATTCTGCTCCATCTGTATCAGTAACATTTCAAAGTAAAAAAAAAGTAGATATGGAGAAATATGCACATTTGGAACCACTTAATTGGTTTCTGTTTTATCCAACTTGTTTCATGCTTTAAGAAAAAAAAAAAAAACACTAAAAACATGTCTGAAAGAAAGTTTTATGTTTTTGAAAACAAATGGAATTCTCTCACAAAATATAACATATATTATGATGTGCTTTCAATTTTTCCAAATCATGTGAAACTATTGAAGACTAATTTATTTGGGTTATTTCACATATAACCCCAAATTCTGGGTTGTTTACAAAAGTAGTATCATCTTACATCTATTCATTAAATATAATCTCAAATATTGAAATTCAAAACAAGATTCCAACCATAATTTTAGCTTTCGACAAATTCCCAATGTTTTGATCATGACATGCACAAATACATGATTTGCTAGTCCATTTTTGGATGGGTGTTCATTTTGAAAATAGAAAGATTGGTATGCATGTAAATAAAATTAATGAGTTACTATAATGAATTAGTAAATAATAAAAACTATTATAGAAACTAACGCTTATAAATTAAAATTTCTTATTCTTGAAGCTACCATAGTCCCTAGATTATGCTATTGTGACAACAAATCGTTACTAAAGGTTTAGGATACTTTTTGTTTTTCAAAAGAACGCAACTATTTGGCTACATTATTTATTGCTTTTCAAAAAAAGTTTTCATGATTTAAAACTACTTTGAGAAGTGTGGTGGCTATCAGAAAATTTTTGTTTGAATTTTTCAAAAGAATATATTTATAATACACACAGAAGTTTTCAAAAAACTGTTTTTTCCACAACAACTTTACAACTAACTTTTCAAAAAATTATAGCTGTCCCAAACAAACTCTAAAAATATCCTAGAAGATGAGATTGTTTTCACACATAATGAAGTAAGTCATAAATATCATGCATATTATGGCTTGCACCTTACGAACACAAATATTTGTAAAACTAGTGATCATTAATATGTGACTCCTAATTTTTTGTGTAATCTACATTCATTTCAACATCCCAATTACATTAGGAATCCTATATCCTATACCCTAAACCATCCTAGATCAAAGGAAGCTAAAGACAATGCAATTTAACAACTTAATTATGAGCTGCCTCAAACGCACCGTGTAGCCAACAGAAATGTCACTGTCAACACATAAGACCTTATATGTGGAATAGATCAACGTGGATGATTTAACTGAATTAAGCTATGCTAGGGAAAAAAAATGAATATGAACCAAATATTAAATTAGAACGTCTCAAGACAGTTAAAAAATAAGAAATTAAATTAAAAAAACCTATCCGCCAAATAAGGGAATAACAGAAGTTAAAGGGTAAAATCTTTCAGATTGATCGCTTGCCTGTGTCTAAGTCCAGATATTCTCAGTTTCAGGAATCAAAAAATCGATAGAACAACACATGCAATCTAGTTTAATAAGAAAAACATGGAGAATTGACAATCACACTAAAATGTGAATCTGAATTAACCATGCTCTGCATATTACACAATTAGCTTGATAAAGTTTCCACAGGCCTATCAAACTTCATTCAACTCGGATAGAGTATATTATCATTCAGCCTAAACGAGATAAAAATAATATTGAAGTTCCCCATTTCGGGCGGCAGTGGCGGTGCGATGCAATGCGGTTTGCACCACAACATGACACCGTTCGGCAAGCTGCATTCTACTAGCGTTTCAGCTGCATTTTGAAGAATCTGCGATGAGAAAGTTGCGTTTTCCAACCTAACTTGGCCACTTGTGGCGATCAAAAAACTGCAGTTTGATTTTTGTAAAATTAAAAAAATAATTTATATACCCACCGTAGCTTTTTCATATAGCAACTTCTTCTGCAGCAACTCCATTACTGTTTTTTCATATCACTACAACTATCTCAAACAGACCCTTAGATGTACAACTTAATTAAGGACCAGATAAAAATGAAATAGCATGCAGATGAATTGAGGAATTATAAGTTTTTGCGGAGCTATTAAGGCTGAAAGAAATCCTGTTGAGATTGAGACAGTAAGAAATTAATATAAAAACATAGGAATGAAACTAACTAGAATCAACCCAAACGCAGAAGATCAACTAAAATATCACTGATGCACCAAAGTACAATTAAGCTTCTACCTGTAGTCTGGCCCTTCTTTCTTCTTTACGTTGAGCTATTGCAACATATAATGGCTTCCTCCCAATCATTTTCCCATTCATCTCATTTACCTGAAAACAGTATCGACATGATTGTCAAAATAAAAACTCCTAAACAGCATAGTGACTTAAAAACAAAAAAAGGCAATCATGAATTTACTTACAGCATGGTTAGCTTCCTCGGTAGAGGCAAACTGCACAAAACCAGTACCCCTGCTTTGCCCGACCGGGTCAAGCATGACCTATATGCAGTTAAAAGTTTAAATGAAGCAAAAAAAAAAAAAATTGTGGGCAAATTAAAGAAAATTGTATGAAGCAAAGCAACAATCATAATTCATTACTTTGCACGAGATAATTTTGCCAAACGGGCCAAAAATCTCTTGAAGTATTTTGTCATTCACTGTGTCATCAAGATTCTTGAGATACAAATTAGCTCCCTTAAGCTTTTCCTCCCAAATTTGGCTTTCAATTCAGCCTCCCTATCAGCCTTTTCTGAGCCCTCCCAGTTCATTTGAGCAGCACTTGGTTACAAAACCAAAGCCCCTTCCATGAAATTCCATGTGCATCTCTATAACACACTGTCTGTATCACCAAATTCACTAAATTCCTTTCTCAAATCTTCTTCATTAAATGTTACAGGATAGTTCTTCACATATACATTGGTGAATTTAGGAGATCCATTTGTTCTATCTCTGTCCTGTCGACGTATAAACAGGCCAACATATACTTTTCTTTCATTGACTAGCATACCATTAAGCTGTCCAATAGCTTTTTTAGCTGACTCCTCATTCTCAAACTGTACAAAGCCATATCCTTTTGACTGGCCATTGCTATCTGCAGCTACCTTGCATGAAAGAACAGGACCAAAGGATGCAAAAATATCTTGCAAAGACTTGTTATCAATTGTTGTGTCAAGATTCTTAATAAATATATTAGCATATCCACTTTTCCGGATGCTAGGGTCGCGTTGAGAGAACATAACCCTAATAGGTTTGCCACTTAATAAAGTAAAATTCAAAGCTTCCATGGCACGGATAGCTACAAAGGGGAAAAGGAAAAAACAGTTAAGTGCATTAAAAGGATGGTAGAATAATAGTAATTTCAAAGAAAAAAATTCTTCTCCCGACAGAACAGTACATTTTACCCAAAAAGTGTGGACAACAAATATATATCCATGACAAACTAAACAACTACAAACAAATAAAGCATGTAGAAAAATACTAACTCATAAACCCTTTCTTTTAAAGAGATTATGTTTTCGAACATGCTTAAGAGCTCTAGCTCAAGCAGTATGCTCCAAAATTCTCGACGTAGAGGTTGTGGATTTAAATCTGACAGAGACAGTTTTAAACTAAATATTCACTAACTCTCTACATGAATTCAATGTGTAGATGGGCTTATAACATCTTTATCTGTTGTAGGCCTTATGCCTTGTGAGCTACTTTCAATTAATAAAATAATTAAAGTTATTATCCATAAAATAAATATTGTTAAACATCAATGCACTTGAGTGGCCCTCTATAAATTTTCTTCATTTTTTTCATATGAGAGTGATTTTGATAACTCCAAGATGTAAATAACCTATACTAAAAACCATGCATCTCCATAACATATAATATTCAATTATTTTAAAGCATTGTATATTGTTCTAAAATAAAACCCATACAACAAATAAATGCAAATACATAAAAAGAAATCTTTAGCTATTTTCTAGCATTTTATGATGTTCCTCTTTCCCTCTCCTTCGCCAATGAACGTGTATATAGAGAAACATTCCCAATTGCCCACGCATCTACAATGCTTTATAGAGAAACACTCACAATCCACTTTGACATATATTAGAGAGAAAAAATCGTGTGGATAACAGAGGGAGGAGAGAGAGACGGGGAGAGAGAGAGAGAGAGAGAGGAGGAGGAAGAGATATTTGTAATTTTATTTATTTGTACTATTTTCAAAAATCAAAATCAAGTAGATGGAGTCGTAAATGATTAAAGATATATTTGAACTTCATCATGATTTAGATTTGGAAAGCATTAATATTACTATTTAGCATGTGAAGTACTGATATATCTATTCTTGTAGCACATAAGATGATCCATATGCATGATGCAGGTATCTCATGGTCTTCTATTAATTACCATCATAGCTAACATTACCCTTTTGGATCAACTTTATGGCCTCTAATATAGTCATTATTGTTGAATGTGACAAACAAAATTAGGAGGTCTTCTCCACAAAATCTAGTCATATTAATTTTAGTTTATCATTTACCTTCTTATTCCACATTAATATTGCTCGACAAACTTAATAAGTTGTGCATGTCAAAGACACTTAGACATTTGTTTGGCACGTCTCTCCATATATAGGATAAAACTTAAAGCCATGTCAAACAAGCTCAATCAGAAATGAGTGGCTTTCATATATATTTGTTGCAGATAAAGCATAACTAAAATTTTCCACATATCTTAAATAGATATTTCTCCCACCATTTCTCTAAAACAAATTTTTTTCTCATTTCATGATTAAAACACCATACTTCCATCTTAACAATCTCAATTTTGTCATACGCACACGTATGCACACACACACACACACATTTGATGCTAGTATCTTCTTTACTTCTTATAAATCTTATTTTTAGGCTCCATTAAATCTCTTAATGTGCAAGTATTACTTAGATAAAATTTTAGTAGTTGTGACTTCATCATGTGAAACATTTTCATGGCTAGAAGAGGAAACTAATCTTAATCAGGCAACCGAATAAAAAATGTTGCATCTCAAAATTTTATACTAATACTTTGAAATTAATCAACGGTGATATAGTTATAGCATGTGAAAGCAAGAATTATGCAATACATATAATATCAAATGTCATAATAATGGGAGCAACTATTAAATCCATTACTACTGATTCTAGAGTTATAATTTGGATAAAATTTCTTTTCAGTTAGAGCTTCCAAACAAAATATGGGTATCGCGAGGCAATGGCATTTCAATGTCCAAGAGCAGCAAGGTAATAATAAAAGGATGGTGGTAGAGGATGAGATATTTAGTATTGATAATTGAGGAAATTACACAGTGATAACTATCTTCAAACAATATATTGAAATTTCATCTCCAAGCAGAAAATGTAGTGATATGAAGATGATTTTCCCACCAACCTTGATTGCAAAATCAGAACCTATGAGAAGAATTTGTTTCATGCATTCCTAAAACTATCTAAATTCTACAAATATATTACCTGTCACCTAATGTTATCTATCTAATATATTACCTACAACATAATATCATCTATCTAATCTTTAGAAGTTTGTTACCTACCACATCTAAGTATTATGAAAGGAGATCATTACGTAGTGCTGAAGGATATTGCTCATTTCCTTTGTTAAACCAAGTGTAAATGAAGATGTAAAATAAATGCCCCCCTTAAGTGATCGAAAGTTAATAGTTATCTTCATTTGTTCACACAAAGAACTATTTTGATAGGAGATCAGCAACAACTGCTAAAAGGTTGAAGGTGACAGGTCGAAAATAAAAGCATTCTCAAGAGAAAATTTGTGATCATCCAAAGAAATAGTTTGATATAGAAGGAAAAAGGCTTTTCTCTATCTTCATGAACATAGTTTGTGGAGGAATAATTCTGCGTTTGAATAGAGAATAAGAGAGAGAGATGGAAGAATATTTGAGGGTAAATAATTGTATCATATTCTTATCCATAGAGCAGTGAACATTTATCCCTCAACGTCGTCATTAACTTAAGTAGATCTCATAAAACCTCATTAATTTTATTATATTTTTTAGATAGTGTTCTCATTGCATATTATTTTTCTTATTCTCGTAATCATCATTACATTTGGATGCATACTTTTCCCCAAGACTTTCCAATGATCATAAATTGAAAACATCACCAAAACCCTAGAAATACGACAAAGTGTTTACCTTCATCCAGCATGTAATTGACATTACCTTCAAAACAACGATCATGCACACACAACAGCACAAAAGCAAGGATAAAAAAATCTAACACTTGTTTTCATGAGAACATCATCCACATAAATGCAACGAGTCAAAGCACCATAAAGCATATTTATGATATAGTCCTCCTCCTAATGCATGGATTTGTTTCCATTCATAACCTAACTAAATCTGTATGACCCAGACTGCTGCATTAACTACTAGTAACAGGGTATCACTAAATTCCATTTAATTATCCCAAACTGAAAACAAAAATTCCCTTAATTCTTCCAAAACCAAGATGTTTCCAGCATTGAATGTAGAAAAATATGCCAGATGAGACCGCTATTGGTAACCAAATGCCTTAAAAGCAACAACATTTCCTGTTATAATAAACGGAAAGCATAAATAAACATTTGTTTTCATGAGAATACATTTCATCAAGATGCATGGACACAAAAGAGCATAAATATGTCTAATCCTCTTCTTGGTATACGGATTCGCTTCCACGCACAAGTTATAAAGAATCAGTACTACCCGGACTGTTGCATTGAACTTTCAATTAACATCTGTTAAGTATACCAACCAAAATAAATTAAAAAAAAAAAAAAATCCTTCAGTTCAATGCAACGACCTCCAAAAACTAAAAATAGAAAATTGTGTCAGTAACAACTCACCAAAAATAAGGACAGAATTCCTCAAAATCAACAACATTCCACAATAATCACAAACCTTTAACATTTCCCAAACCCTAAAAACTCGAAAGAAAGAAAATTACCCTCTTGCGGTGTGTGATAATTAACATAACCGTAACCAAGTGACACCCGCTTGATCAGATCCCTGCAAACCCTCACTGAGACGACGGGACCGACCTGATTGAAGAGTTCGAAGAGCTGCTCTTCCGTAACTGATTTGTCGAGATCGCCGACGTACAGCGAAGCATTGCCGAACGTCCCGGCCTGAAGTGGTCCTGGCGAGAGCTGTGGCGTCGAGAGGTAAGAGGGAGAATGCGGAGCTGGCACAGTTGGGGCCGCCATTGCCGCCGAAAGAAGCAGGCGTCGAACAAATTGTTAACTAGGGTTTAGGGTTTATAAGCCCTCACTCCTACTTGATGATCCAAAAACGGTAAGTGAGTAATCTACGGATTATAAAGAATAACAAATTTGTTTTCTCGTTCGCGCGGATCAGCCGATACAGAGACACTGAAAAGGTAGTACCTTTTATTGAGTGAGTGAGGCCAAATAAAAATTATATTTTGAATATTAATTTTTTTTATATAAGAAATTTATAAATAAACCACCTAATAATATATGTGTATTTATACTTTAATCATTTTTTTTTTTTCTAAATTACCAAATTTATATATTTGTATGTCCTACCATTAAATTATTAGAATTTTATAAAAATAAAAAAATATGAGTTGAACTTTTATTATGAATTTCAATATTTGAAGTCAATTTAAAAAATTAAGATTTAAGATGATTAATTTATAAATATAGAAGAATAGGATGATTGTGTATGTAAAAGCTCTTTTTTTTTTTCAATGGACCTTAGTCTCAAGAGTTCTAAAATTTAAATCAATTGTATTTGTAATGATTATAAAGTTGTATTTTTCATCTTGAATTGAAGTAGGTAGTATTATAAGGTACATAATATAAGCTTGATCTCTTATGATAGTAGCTGAGAATATCAGAGAAGTATAAGATTGTTAAGTAGTCCTTGATATGACATCAAAATTCTACCATAAGACTTGATGTTAAGCAAGTTGATCTTGATCTTCAAATAAAACTACAGATCAAGCACTTAAAATATTATTGGAAACTTTGGGATATCAGTTAAATTCATAAATAGCTCTTAAACATGAAGTGTTTATAATCAAATCGAGCGTCTTAACAAGTCGAATCTAACAAGCCCAAGATCTCATAATTCTGACTTTGTTTGAGCATTCAAATACTTAAAATACATCAAATGATCAAAGGAATCATTCTGAGCCGTCCGATGAAGTGGAGTGGTTCAGATTTTGCATGTATTTACAGAGACGCCACTCCTCCAATTTATAAATAGTCTTTCATTCCTCATATGAGGGGGGCTCAAGAAAAATAGAGAAGAGAGCTCTAAAGCTTGAAAATCCTCCAAGAACAATCGTGCCACCACTTGACGGTTGTCAACCACCGCCGCCGGCCGCCGCCGTCAGCCGCCGCCGCCGATCCTTACCATCATCAACCTCCGTCGGTCACCATCATGACGACATTCATCGTCAGTCATTGATCCCCGTTGTTCATCATCATTTGCTACCACTAGCAACTGTTACAATCTAAATGTGACTATATGGCTATTGTTATCTGATTCTGGGATTATCATTATCAGTCCTTCTCATGTACAATTTTGTAATCCCGTTATCGAAAAATTTTGTACTCTCAAACAAATACATAGTGAAAGATTCTTACTGGGCTAGGCCCCGTGGTTTTTCCCACTTTTCGAGATTTTTTCACGTAAAAATTTCTGGAGTTTTCTTGTTCACTTTTGCTGTTTGGTCACAGGTAAAGAGTGCAGTGATTCACTTTACCTGATTCTAATAATTTTTGTTGCAAGTAAACCAACAGTATTTATTTGAGGTATTTCAAATACAAATTTATGTATTGAATCGCCATTTTGGGCAATTCAAATACTGCCACAAAAGTGATGCGTTGCATTGTCACATGGCGCGGCCGCTTTGGCGCCGGCCCGGCTGCTGCGCCGCTCGCCGCCGCCAGCCGTCCCGTCAGCCGGCCGCTGGCTGCCGCCGCGGCCGGCCATCACGCCTCGCTACTGCCAGCCACTATCGGTATCGGCACCAGATCATGACCGCCGGTAACGACCACCAGCCGACGTCTAAACTATTTACATTACATTTTATCAACTAAACAAAATGAAGTCATGTATTTGGCTCAACTAAACAACTATAAAGTAATCCTTTTACATGAATTCACTTTAGACCAGATTTCCTTTTACACGTGATTCTAAATCTATAAACCAAACAGCCCCTAAATATATGTGTGTGTTGGATTTCATAACAAGGCTGAGGCATAAACTTTCACTCTACCATAACTGGTTTTTTAGAACGCAACAATTTGTCACCGTCTGTGGGAATCGAACCCTTCAATCACAATTTTTGTGAACACTCTCATTATGGCCAATAGGCACAATACTCGTAACAACGGAGCCTTTCACTCCAACTCCCATCACTCTCGAAACCAATCATTAAACCAACGACCTTAAGCAGCCTTTCACTCCATCAAGGTGTGACAGAATCTCTTTAGAAGATCAGATCAATGGAAGAGTCTCAAAATAAGATGATCCACTTTTGTGAATAACCACACCCACTATCGCGGCAAACATCTCCCCCCAAGATCGATTGTTGGTGGAGGTCAAAATGCTAATCTCCTCGATAATGAAGTTCCTCGTAGAGGCGGATTCGATCTCTCCGACACGCTAGTTACTCATTCATCCGCGTCATCAACCAACCTAATTCATCATTTATTCGGTAGCTTGACACATTCTCATCTTGACTCCACTCGACATGTTATCGTGCAATTACGATGCTTGCAGGCAATTTCTCCTTGAAAGCAATCATCCTCCCCTCAGTATGAGGAGTCCTCACCTTTAGTTGAAGCTATTCTTCAACATCCTATTCCTGTAGGTTTCATGCTTTAGAGCATTGATTCTTATGATGGGGCAACTGACTCATATGAACATATCGACTATTACAGGAACATTATACATATCCAACGAATCGACACCATTTTATCAAATATTTGTTCCCTCAAGGCAAGCTTCGCAGATTTTACTCCTCCTAAGAGTCTATCCATTCCTTTGTGACTTCACTTGTAAACAGTTCATTGCAAACCGGAGGATCATTAAAGATTCCTCTCATCTCTCTGCATTCGTCAAAATGAGGGTGAATCACTTAAAGAATACTTCCATATATAATCTCCTCAAAAGCTCGCCAAATACAGGACCACAATTCGAGAGGAGTTTTCCGGAGGCTCAGATCTGGGCCTTTCTACTCATCACTAATGCGAGATCGGTCGCTCATATCTTGTTCACCGTGTGGAAGCGCAAATTTCTACTGATGAGGCTATTAATGCCCATCAAAAATAATTTGAACAATCCACAAAAAAATGTAAGAGTGCCCTAAAAAACACAGATCAACAATCCCATCAAAAGAAGTAACAAGGCAGTCATGATCTCCCTCCACGACCCTCGCATCAACGACGTGAACCATGACTGAAATACACGACGCTGAACACATCTCTTGTTAACATATTGTTGGTTATTTGAGATGAAGAGTGCCCTAGGAAACACAGATCAACAATCCCATCAGAAGAAGTAACAAGACAATCATGATCTCCCTCCATGACCCCCGCATCAACGACGCGAACCACGACTGGAATGCATGCTGCTGAACACATCTCTTGTTAACGTCTTATTGATTATTCTATATGAAGAGACCATCAAGTGGCCACATCCACTGAAATCAAATTCAGGAAATCAGGAGCAATATTATCAATTCCATCGAAGTCGTGGACATTCTACTAAGACGTGTAAATAACTTAAAGAAGAAATTGAGAGGCTCATTCAACAGGGATATCTATGTCAATTTGTGCAAAACTAACCAGTTCAAGCAAACATAACTCTAACTAGGGGGCAACCGGAACAATCATCACAGAAATAACATAATAGTCATCAAATAGTTTGAGAAATTGAAACGATTACAAGTTGGTCATTACTATCTAATTAAGTCTTCATCGCCACCTTTGAAGAGTCGAAGTTAAAAAAAAAATCTTGTATTAATCATCCCATCACTTTTAATGACTCATACTTTGAAGGAGTCCAAGTTCCGTATTAAGATCCTTTTATCACCAGTGCGGGGATTGGTGACCCCTATTATGTTGTTAAAAGATTTTGATTGATACTGGGAGTTCCGTTGATATTTTATTTTACTCCACCTTTCTTAGCATGGGCGTTAAGGAAAAACTTCAACCCATTGCGGGGTATATGATAATGTCATACAAGTGGAGGAGACAATCACCATTCTTGTTATTCTCAGAGAATTTCCTCAATAAGTCACTCACTCAGTTAAATTCATAGTGGTTAAGTTAAATTCAACATACAACGCTATCTTTGGAAGACCCCTCTAATAAATTTTCGGTTCTGTCACATCGGTATTATCATCTTAAGATGAAATTTCAAACTCCCATTGGGGTTGGAGTGGTATGTGAAAACCAATAAATAACATAATCATGTTATCTCAGACAAGCTCAACTACACCCTTCGGTGACCTTCAACATCGAGAATTTTAATCTTCAAGATAAAGAAGTACCTGAGAGGGTTTTGTCTCTAAAAGACTTGCTCCCCACTTCGTTATCAAATTACCAATCGTCAAGCTATGACCAAATATCCAGAGGAAAAAATCTTTCCCAAAATGTGGAACATGGAGGGTCTCTGAAAAGTGTTATATGTAATCCTTGGTGCATAAAATATTATAGTCTTTAATTTATCTCGTTTATCTTTTTCTCTCCACCTCTTGTCTTTTGTTAACTCTCTCTAAAAGTGTATCTCATTCCTTTTGTTAAGTTATCTTGTGACAATATTGTATCACCAACATTATCAAACTAATGAGTTTATGGCTTTTTCTTACAAGCTTGTTTCTTCTTCATTTAATCCTCCCATTTGAGAAATATACAACTCACATTGTATCTCAATCGGGCATGATCAATCTCAAGGGGACTTGATCGGACCTCTTTCATACAGGTAAGAAGTCAAGTAACACTTTGACTGATACCTAGGATAGGTCAAAAGGCTATTGGTGGACATCCTGTGACCTCTTCCATACAGGAAAAAAATCAAGTAATACTTTGGCTGATACCTATGATAGGTCAAAAGGTTATTGGTGGACATCCTGCGACCTCCTCCATACGGGTAAGAAGTCAAATAACACTTTGGCTGATACTTAAGATAGGTCAAAAGGTCCTCGGTGAACATCCCGCGACCTCTTCCATACAGGTTAATGTCATCGGGTAACACTTTAACAAACAACCTCGGATAGGTCAAAAATCCTCAATGGATTCAATTCGACCTCTTCCATACAGTTAACGCCGAAGTCACACTCTAACAAACAACATCGGATAAGTTAAAATTCTGGATTCAATTCACATCTTTAAATGCAGTTAGCGTCATCGAGTCACACTTAAACAACCTCATAGGTCAAAATTTAATCGTTGTCCGTTTCATCCACTTCACCGCCGTCGGTCATTACTATCATTGTTATTCGCTGCCGACTAATTGACCATCGCCGTCCGGCGGTCATCACCGTGCCGGTTACCGCCGTCGACCATCGGTCATCTCCGCATGTCACCACCATCATCACCGGTCATCCCGACCGCCACCCCGTCATCACCATCGCCGGTTATCGCCGCCTCATCACCTCTAAACCGTCGGCGCGAGGCCTTGACACCTCTTTTGAGGGAAAATGAACCACGATGTATGTACCACGCTTAAACCCGTCGGTCAAAGAGCGGTTGGCCTTTTCGAGAAAATTGAGCCATATGCACTACGAGCCTTGATCGCCTCCAAACCCTGTCAGTCCAACGAGGTCAGTTAACACCTCTTTCGAGGGAAAACTGGAGTCTTACCATATGAACTATGGGTCTTGATCGCCTCCGAACCCGGTCGGTCCGACGAAGTAAGTTGACACCTCTTTTGAGGGAAAACTGGAGCCTTGACGTATGAACTACGGGTCTTGATCACCTCCGAATCTGGTCGGTCCGACGAGGTCAATTGACACCTCTTTTGAGATAAAACTGGAGCATTGTCGTATGAACTACGGGTCTTGATCGTCTCCGAACCCGGTCGGTCTGACGAGGTCAGTTGACACCTCTTTCAAGGAAAAATTGGAGCATTGACATATGAACTACGGATCTTGATCACCTCCGTATTCGGTCGGTCCGACGAGGTCAATTGACACTTCTTTCGAGAAAAAATTGGAGCCTTGCCGTATGAACTACCTTCACTCAAGAAGAAGAGATGCACTAGAGCACATGAGAAGTGTGTATTCTCCCTTAGCCTTAGGGGGGTTTTATAGACCACCTATATGGGAAAAAAGGTAAAAAAATTGATGAAAATCATCAAAAATCGTCGAAAATTGCCAAAATAGTCGTTTGCTTTCCTGGCGTCTGCGCTCTTCATTCGTGCCGCCCGCATGCGTGTGGCGTGGCCGCGCTCGCCGTCAGCGTGACCGTACCGACGAGACCCATACCCACGGCCGTACCGCGGTCCACCGAGCGTGATGGGTGCGCTGTGACCTGCTGCGTAAGTGTTCAGATGGGTCCATAACCCCGAAATCTTGCGCATGCCTGCACACACAGCACTCACCGCTATTATCACAATCTTGTGCTCCCATGAAGATTTGTTCTCTCAAAATGTATGGTTAATGGACCCGCAAATTTCATTGAAGAATTTGTTATTTTTAAGTATATGTCATAACTATTTTTGGATGTTGAGATAATATCATCCAAAAATATGAGGGCAATTCATATGACACTGAAAATTCTACTAGTCGAAACACGAATCTTGATGTTAAAAGCAAGTTGATCCTCATTTGAAACTAGTCGAGATCAAGCACTTAAACTATCATTGAAAACTTTGGGATATCAGTTAAATCCATAAATAGCCCTTAAACATGGAGTATTTATAGTCAAATCAAGCGTCTTGGCAGTGAATCTAATAAGCCGATCTCATAATTACTTCGTTTGAGCATTCAAATACTTAAAATACATCAAATGATCAAAGGAATCATTCGAGCCATGAAGTTGAGTGGTTCATTTTGCATGTATTTATAAAGACGCCACTCCTCCCCCTCATTCCTCATATAAGGGGTGCCCAAGCAAGAGAGAGGAGAGAGCTCTAAAGTTTGAAAATCCTCCAAGCAATCAGCCACCACTACGGTTGTTAACCAGTCAGCCACGTATGCCGCCCCGATCCTTGCGTCGTAACCTCCGTTGGTCACCATCATGACGACCTTCATCGTTAGTCGATCCCATCATTCATCATCATCTGCTACCACTTCACACTAAACATGACTATGGATGTTGTCGATTCGATTCTCATTGCCAACCATTCTCATGTACAATTTTGTAATCCCATTATCGGGAAATTTTGTACTCTGCAACAAATACATAGTGAAAGATTCTTACTAGGTTAGGCCCTGTGGTTTTTCCCTCTTTTCGAGGTTTTTTCACGTAAAAATTTCTTGAGTTTTCTTGTTCACTCTTTAAATACATGTGTGTGTGCTGGATTTCATAACAAGGTTAAGGCGTAAACTTTCACTCACCACAACTGGGTTTCTAGCACGCAACGGTCCTCAATCAATTCATAACGATAAATAATAATAGTTAGATAATGATTGCAATACAAAAGGGAATAGATGATAAAAGTTAAATGAAGGCAAATAAATAATGGCAATCAAGTAGCAAATAGCAGGCAATGATAGATGAGCGATGATGATCAGGCGAAGATGATTGTATATGGACAGTCGAGCTTTAGTTGTTGATAGTGTTTGCCGATATTAAATACTGAATAAAGATCAAAATTCTTTAAATCTTCAAACTCTCATTTTAAGTCCAAGTTTTCTTCATATGAAAAATGGATTTTTATTTATAGTTTTAATGAGTGATATTTTGATTATTTTAGTAAAAAAATTCAAAATACTCAATCGAAAAGTCTATGTTGATTTCTTTAATTATAGAATATTTTTAGCGTTTAGATATAGTAATAGTATTAAAATTTAGTAATCTTAGGCTTACTAAAGTCCTCTCATTGAGTTACCTTTTTTGTTATACACAGTAAATGAAATATCATTTGATTGTTCAATTAATATCATGAATTTTTTTAATCATGCTTTAATCGTTAAGCTAATGAATTATATTCACCAATAATCATTCTCTAGATACATATAAATGTGCCTTATCTACTTGTTTTTAGGTAGGTATTATAGTTATTTATAAAAATAAAATCTAAATAAATATTTTATAGTCAAAAAAGTTGGCCACTAATAATTTGGTGCTTTTTAGATTTCTCAATAACTTAACTATCTCATAATTTAGCATTTATTAGCTCATAAAATTAGTCAACTCAAGTGCTCGTGTCTTTTGCATTTTGTTTTCTATTTATGTGTGCGAGGTCTTCTTATAAAGTTAAAATATAAAATTGCCTTTATTGCTATGAATTTTCTTACATGTAATAATGTTGGAGATGTCAAATTCTTAAATTTACACAATATTTTTATTTTAAATACTATCAAAGAGAGAGGCACACAACATTGTAACAAAAAAATTCAAATTATATAATTAAGTCTAAAGATGGAGCTACTATTTTAAGTGAGAGAGGTTAAAATGATTTGCATTAAATTTATGAGGAAGGAGTAAAATCTTTTATAATATAATAGTTACATAATAATATAAAGATAAAATTATAATATTTGATACAATTACATAGAATATTTCTGAAATATAGAAGCCATTAGAGACACTCTTACTATGTCCCCTCACTTCATCATCATCTAATTCGAGCAATTCAATCCTGCAAACATAAAATTATTATTCAGCTTTGATCGGTAGGGACAATAAGATTCCCTTCATAATCATAAATGATTGCACCCGAGAAATCAGGTAGCTCGCACTTCTCTCCCATGATTATATGCTTCTTCCAAATACACTCATCATCTTCATCATTATATTCGCCATCATCGACACCCCCATTAACTCCAGGTTCCACCTGGGGGTTGCTTATGACAAGCTCAACATTGTGACGAGCTTTAAGCCATCTCCACGAACGTCTATGTGAAGCACAAGCCATAAAGATGAGGGCACAAAAGAGTATAATACCGACCAAATTAATATTAGCTTCGGCTACAATCGAGACAAAATTGAGACTGGTGTTGTTAAGTAAGAGAAGACGACGAGGCATTTTGCTAAGTTGTGAAATAGATGAAATGTGCTTGTTTTGGATTAATTTGAAATTTGATTGGGGCTTAGGTATTTATAATGAGGTGTATATGTGGAGTTGTTTGTTGGTGTTTCTAAGTTTAGTTTAAGAGAATAGTAGTTTGGATCAATGGAAGGAGGGGAGTGGTTGATTTTAATGGTTCCATCACAACTAATCCTGAGTTTCAAGTTTGGAAGTCATAATAGTTGACTTGCTGACACAGATTTTAATTCAAAAAATAAGTCAAAATCTATCAGTTTTATGTTAAATCACTGATTTGATTAATTTCATCCGGTCACTCATATATATAAATCTTAAGTTTTAAATTTTTTATTATAGTAATTAAATTAATGTAAAAAAATTCTGAAAAATGATCAATCGGACGGCGAACATCAGCCACGCTCTACTTTGCCACTTCTTCATTGGGAGGAGGCGAAGCCGAAACCCCTAATTTCCTTTTCCGGCTTTTCATCGCCTTCTTCGGCTCCTGCAATGCATCGAAGCGCCAGATCGCTCCTATGGAGATCCATTTCTCTCTGCCTGTTCCACCGTTCATTGAAACTCTCACCTCAAATTCCACAAAAAATTCATCCTTTCATCTCCAACCATTGTTCCTCTCTGTCAAAACCTTACTTTTCGCCCTCCAAAATCTCCTGTCCCTGCGCTCTCACCCTCCACCCTACGGTGCCAAATCTTTTTGTTCTCCGTGGATTCTGTAGCAGCCAGCCGATCGATTACGGCAGAGAAGTAGACGAAATCAACCTCAAGTTCGCGGAAGCTCGGGAGGAGATTGACGCGGCACTAGAGTCAAAGGAAACGGTCTACTTCGACGAGGAGGCTGAGTGTGCCCGCGAAGCTGTCAAGTCTGTGTTCGACATGTTCGAGGGCTTGCTTACGAGGTTGCCGGAGAGGGATAGATCGGCCCTGCAACGCTCGATGGGGCTTAAGATGGAGCAGCTTAAGGCTGAGCTCAACCAGCTCGATGATTGATTAATCAAGGTCGTCGTTCTTGTTCTTTCAGTCCCAGCCGATTGCTTGTTGGTTGATTGTTCCTGTTGAGGATTTTGCTTTCTGGTTGCCGCTTGCTTGTTGGCAGAATGACCAATCTGTGGATTGTTAGTGACTGCAGTGAAAAGGTTTCTGGAAAATGAGTTTCGGTTGATTTATAAAGATCACAACTTTAATTATCCATAGTTTCTTTCTTTGTAAGATCACAAGTTCTAATTTTCAGGCAAACACTTTTGTCTTGAGCTCAACTATTGAGTTACTACTACATTTTTTTTTAAAAAGCGGGACTCAGGAAGCCATTGTTTTTGCCTTTTATTCTTACTTGTAGTTCCTTCTCCTCCATATGATTGTCTTCTTCATCATCATTTTGATTATCCTTATCCATTGGGTTTTGCTTTATGAATTTTGTTCTTGAATAAAGTTTTTAAAAACTTAAATTGTTGAGGAGCTGGCATTTTATATATAATTAGTTGTAGTAGCTGCAATGAGTTCTGCATGAAAGCGATAATCTCTTCCTTAAGATCACAACTTCAAATTTTAATTTTTGTTACTTCCTGAAGTCGACATTAGAGCTCGCTTAAGACTGGACTCACCAAGAAAGTAATTTTTTTTTTTCTTCTTACCTGCAATTCCAAATCATATGGCATTATAATTGTTGTGTTCGTCATAATCATTAGCCTGATCAGATCAATCTCATTTACCTTGGTCGGATTGATGAATTCTCTATGATGAATTAAATCTGCATGAAAACTACGTATTCTGCTCTTAAAATATGTTTCTCAAGGTTTGAATTGTTTAGGAGCTGGCATTCTGTAATTAGCTGCAGAGGTTACGGTGAGTGAACAATAAATTGTTATATTTGTGCGAAATCACGTCATGTTTGTAAACAGCGATATTAAACGGATCAAATATTATAAGTTGATCCAAAAGTAAAGTTGAAAACAATAATAACAAGTTTTTATCTCATGAATCTTTCTTCTTTATTGTATCATATTAAATTTTAAATTTTCATTTAATTTTAATAAAATAAGATTTGTTTTTTACTAATCAAATATTTAGAGGTTTAATTCTAAGTTTCTTAATCAAATATATCTACTATTTTAACTAGATCATTTGACGGCTTATATTTTATGAGATCAAATCATCTAAGACGACTCTCTCTGATCTTATCTGCTATCGGAAACACTCTAAGTTTGCGTGCATTTGAATGCAGATTTTATGGAGAACATTTTAACATTTTTTTGAGTAATTTAAAATTTTAATGTAATGTAATCAAATTATTGTATTTGGAATTCGATTTGCGAATTCCAAATACATCGGCGAAGCGCATGCGCCCGTATCGCCCTGGCGCCGCGCCGCGACGCTGGCCGCCACACGCTGGCTGCCCCGCCGCTCCGCCACGCCGTACCGACCAACATGCAGACCGCCGGGCCACACCGCCGCCACCGTTGTCAAAAACGCTTCTTTTATTACATTTTCCAAAAATAAATAAATAAAATCGTGAATTTATAACCAAACAACTATAAAGTAATCCTTTACAATTCTTTTTACACTGATTCCTTTACATCAGATTTAATGCGAATCAAACAACCCCTAATGAAGTTGAATTATCTCTATTTGATCATTTGATTGTTTAGTGAATAACGCAGATAAAAAAGAATAAAGATATTATTTATGCTGAAAACTTTACAAATATATAAAATTTTTTCTTGTTTGACAAAATAAATATAATGAAAGTATTTTAAGATATATCGGTTGACGGCTCCAAACGGGCGATGGGGGTCCGGCGGACGAAGTGGTCGGCGTGATGATGACGGCGTATTAACCGACCGACGACGGTGTGGCTACGGCGACAAACACTACATTGTGATATCGAATTGCCTAAGCAATTCTAAATACACATAAAATGATTTTTTTAATGCATTTCGAATACATGACATTGAAATTTTATTTTGTACTATATCAAATACTCAAAAAAATTAAATTTTTTGCATTTGATTTATTTTATACTTTGTGTAGATAACCAAACAGCCCCTAAATAAAATGCATTCAAAAAAAAAAAAAAGGCACTTGTTTGCGTTAAAAACTCTCAAGTTTGACAACTTAAATACAACGTAGGAAGGTTACACATTTTAAGACACATTACTGCTTAGTGAATGTTTGGCCTGTGAAGTATGTGCGTTGTAATTTTTTTCAAAGGAACCTAAGATTCCTCAAAGACTATTTAATATATTATATATAGTCGATATTAAATCGAGATTCAACAAGTTTTTAGAGACTTTGATTCAACGGATGAAATGAATAGATAGAATAAGATTGATTCTCAAAATGTTTTTTTTTTATAATCTGCATTCTGGCCTTCATTACTAACATAAACTGAGAATAGAATGAACTATCATTTACTTCTTGGAAGTAGAGATGAGATATATTTTGAGATTCGAAGAGATATGAGAGATATTATAATGATTTAATTTTTATGTTTTTTTTAACAAAAAATTGAAATCATTATTAGATTGCAATATTCTATTGATCAACCACTTAGGCTATTAAGTGGTCATTAATAACTAGATTGTCATATAAAAACCAAAATGTTAAAGGTAGATGCACGGAGGAGGAGAAATTAATAATGATTATATTAGATGAACAGCTAAAGCAATGCCAATTGAAGAAAAATGTAATTGAAAAAAAACTTAAAGTAATTTGGACAAATACAACAAAGAGCTGAATCTGTGCTCATTTTACTAGATGAAATTCATGAGCATTTAATTGGAGAATTTTTG
This sequence comes from Cymbidium sinense, assembly GCA_021442155.1. Classification (NCBI taxonomy): domain Eukaryota; kingdom Viridiplantae; phylum Streptophyta; class Magnoliopsida; order Asparagales; family Orchidaceae; genus Cymbidium; species Cymbidium sinense. Next base: position 154,306,180 of record CM038219.1, on the reverse strand, counting down.
AGTGTGCTGTATTTTAGGATTTCAAGTTTTTGAGTGTTTGGTTGAGATTAAGGCTCTGTTTCTGATAACTATAGTTATATAAAAAAATAGTGGTGGAGCTACTATAGATAAAGTTATTGTCTAAAAAAGTTACGATGACACTAAATTTTTTATTTTTTTTTAAAGTCAAACGGTAATTTGTTGGTCGACACCGCACTTGACCATATTAGGTTAGAAAATACAGCTTTCTCGTCATAGTTTGCTAAATACTTGATGTTGTGCGGTTTGAACTGCATCTCAAGCGTAATGCCATCCCAAATGCACTCTAAAGTAAAATCACAGTTATTTTAATGAGGTATTAGGTAGGATTTAGGAACTCCCCTTATTACTCATTTTTTATTATATTTGAAATTTATCTGAATTAGATAAATCCAAAATATACTATGCAAATATTTAATGGTCTCAATAAAATTAAAGAAAAATTTTTTTTGAAAGATAGCCATTAGCTATTTTACAGTTATTTTTTTTAGCATCGTTGTCACGACCTGGCCCGGGAGCTTGGAATACCAAGGAGGGAACAGACGGTCGGACGGATAAAAGAAAAACTTACAATACTTCAAATTTTTAATGAAATTTTCAATCATATAAGAGAAACTACAATCCACAAATGATTTAACAATTTGTCCACATATATATATTAACAAAGTTTATGAGAAATACACTTTAAATATAACTCAACATAATACAATCGATCTTCAAGTCTAATGACAATAAACATGACTTTCCCTCTATCGCCATTTAGTTAGGTTAAAAAATTTAGAACTAACAAATGAATTTAATTCGATTAATTATCTTTATACACTATAAGAAAGCAAGAACTAAGATGTATGTCAATTTTTTTGTTATCTATCACACGTATAGAAATTTACTCAAACAATCAGACATATGTGAGGTAGATATACATAAATATTTTGTATGAACTTTTACTATTATATTTATCATTCGTCTTGGAGTCACCGTCTAAACCTTTATCAATACTCATCCAAATGACAAGTAGCCATTACCATTACCATTTATCAATTTTATTGGCCCTTTTTCATTTTACATTTATGGCCCGTCCGCATTACATAAAGGGGTGAACTCCACTTTCAATATTTATAGATACAATTATTATGCATTAATTCATAACTAATAGTAAATCAGTTAACTTTATAACATGATGACATGACAATATGATCTATCATTCAAGTTATTATCCAACATGTATTAATGAAGAAGCGGAAAAATTATCACAACTTGTAGTACAGGAAAAAGTCATAATCATATGAATATGCATTTCATCACAAGAAATTAAAGATATTTTTACCATAAATGTAAAAACATAATTACCCACTTTAATTTGCAGTTTTCTCTTGAATCTCATTTCCTTTAATTGAAATTCTTATAACATAAAATATTGGTTGGATCAATATTAGAAAGTAATTTATTTTAATTTTATTCATATGATACTTATATATAACTTTTATTATTTGATGTTCATATTCATCAATATTCATTATTTATTTTTTAAATCAAGTTAAATTACCCTTTAATTTATTTAATATAATGATTTGTCTAATTTGTCATATAATATTTCTAAATCCTATTACTTTTCTGAATATACAATATTAAGTGTTAAAGTGACTTAATATATTTCATTAAATATTTATCATTTCCCTGATTCTAATCTAATTAACAATAATATAACTACATTTCCTTTTATAATATAAAATGCATTTCTTTTATAGGTTCTCATAATTTTAATACCTCCCTTAATTATTTTTCTTAAAATGATTCTTGAAATGATCTTAAAATAATATCTTAACTTGAATTTAATTTATATTGCATATTCCTGAATTAATTTAATTGTTGAAATCGATAAACCCTAAGTTAGAATTATAAACCCTAAATCAAAAATTTTAGATAATAACATTAACATAAAATTTCAATTAAAAATAACTATATATCTTATTTACTTACTTACCTCTCCTCTCGACTTATGCCCTAAGACTGCTCAATGCTCGACTCAGACACTCTCTCCTCGACAAGCCTCTCTCGGTCGTAGACTTACGAGAGCCTCCCGACATCGGTGGCAGTGGAGCCGCTTCACTCGGCTAGGGTGCACACTCCTCCCTCTTCTTCCTCGACCATGGCACAAGACTCAGGCACGACTCTCCTCCTTCTTGTTGCTCTACACAAGACTCGACTCTCAGGCACGACGGGTAGAGTTTTCCCTTTCTCCTTCCCCTTCTCCCTCTCTCCCTCTCTGTGTTTTGGGAGTTCTTGAACCAAACCGCTCTTTCAATTCTTCTCTCTACGGTTAACCATCGCGACGGTTGTATTTATTTTCTTTTATTATTATTATTATTTTTTCCGGTTATTACAATCTCTCCCTCTTATAAAATTTCGTCCTTAAAATTAAATGACATTAATAGAAATACACATACCTTTAATTAAACAAATGAGGATAAAGTTCTCGCATTTCTGATTCCTTCTCCCACCTAGCTTCTCGATCTTATCCATGTTTCCATAGTATACGGACAAATAAAATTTCTCTATTCTTGAGATGCTTAATATCATAATCTATAATTCTTTCTGACTCCTCCACAAAAGTGAGATTAGGTTGAATATCAATAGGATTAACAATAATCTTGTTGGCTTCATTAGTAATATATTTTCGCAGAAGAGAAATATGAAACACATTGTGCACTCTTTGCATGTGAGAATGAGTTTACCATAATTCTCAATTCTTTCCAAAATTTCATATAGACCAATATAGCGTGGGTTCAACTTTTCAACTCTACCAAATCGTTTTATACCTTTCATAAGGCTGACTTTAAGAAATACAAATTCTCTCACTGCAAACTCTATTTAGCATCATAGATTTCTCTCCTATCGAACAACTTTAATCTGCTTAATCAATCAGATATTTTCAGTAGCTTCATCTACTACATATGCACCAATGATTCTTCTTTCACCTGTCTCTACCCAACAATGCGGTGTTCTACATTTTCTTCCATACAATGCTTCGTAAGGAGCCATATCAATACTTGCTTGAAAGTTATTATTATAAGTAAACTCAATCAAAGGCAAATGAATTTCCCAATTTTCTCCAAAATCAAGGATACAAAGTCTAAGTAAATCTTCAAGTGTTTAAATTATTCTTTTTGACTAGCCATCAATTTGAAGATGGAATGCAGTACTGAAAGTAAGCTTCGTGCCTAAAGATTCTTGAATTTTTCTCCATAATCTAGATGTAAATCGACCATCTCGATCAGACACTATAAATTTTGGCACACCATGTAACTTCACGATTTCATCAACATACTTCATTACTAGCTTTTCAACGGCATAAGATTGTTTGATAAAGTGTGCGATAGTCAACCTATCAATAATAACCCAAATAGATCACATCCTCTTCTAGATCTATGTAAGCCAATCACAAAATCCAAGAATATCATCTCATTTCCACTCAAGTAGAAAAAAGTCCACTTGACTTCGATATTTAAATCCATTTATGACATTTATAGATAAATTCAGCTACACTTCTTTTCATTCCTAATCACCAAAATATTTTCTTAAGATCTTGATACATTTTACTACTGCTTGGATGAATTGTATAATTAGAATGATGTGCTTCATGTAAGATGTCTTTCCTCAAATCTCCACTATTTGGAATGCAATCCCTGCATGATATTTCAGTAATCCCTCTTCATCGATTTTAAAATCTTCTGTATGACCTACTTTTACCAAATCTAAAATTTTTCTAAAGTCATTATCTTGAGGTAAAGCATCATGTATTTTATCTTTCAAATTTGATTGTATAGCCATTTGATTTAATAATAAAGCATGATCATCTGTAAATTTAATAATTGAAATTTTCAATTTTTCTAAATCTTTAATCAACTCCTCCTGTTGAGAGATCAACCAATAAACATTATTCGATGTTTTCCTACTTAAAGCATCAGCAACTACATTTATCTTCCCTGGATGATATTGAATATCTAAATCATAATCCTTAATGAGTTTCAACCATCTCCTCTGCCTTAAATTTAGCTCATTCTGAGTAAAGATATATTTCAAGCTTTGATGATCAGTGAAAACTTCACACCTTACTCCATATAGCCTCCAAATTTTTAATGCAAATATCACTCCTAGCTTTCTAGACCATGGGTTGGATAATTATTTTCATGATTGTTCAATTTCCTTGAAGCATAATCACTCTTCCATTATAAGTACACATCTCAAGCCTCTTAATGATGCTCACTATAAATTTGAAATCCTTCTGTTCCTGATGGAATAGTTAATACTGGTGCAATCATTAAATAATTCTTTTTGAAAAGCCTCTTCACAATGATCCGCTATTCAAACTTGATCATTTCGAGTTCTTGATAAGCATCGCAATTTGTGAAAACCTTCAACCGAATCTCACGTAATATCTGTCAATCCTAAGAAATTGACTCGGATGATAGTGGTTGGTCATTCACATTGCTCGACTTTACTCTAATCCACTGAAACCTCTTCACTACTAATCATGTGCCCCAAGAATATGATGTTATTTAACCAAAATTCACACTTTGAAAATTTTGCATATAATTCATTTTTTTCATAGCTTGCAAAATAATGTGAAGATGGTTTTCATGAGCTGCTTCATCTCTGGAATAAATTAGAATATCATCTATGAATACAATCACAAATGAATCTAAAAAGGATTTAAAGATTATATTTATGAGATCTATAAATACAGTTGGAGCATTTGTTAAGCCAAAAGACATCATCACAAACTCATAGTGCCCATACCTTGTACTGAATGTAGTCTTTGGTATATCTTCGATTCTCAATTGATGATAACTTGATCTTAAATCAATCTTTGAAAATACTGAAGCTCCTTCTAATTGATCAAAAAGATCATCAATTCTTGGCAAGGGATATTTATTCTTCAATGTGAGTTTGTTAAGCTCTCTATAATCGATGCATAGCCTTAAGCTCCTATCTTTCTTCTTCACAAATAATATAGAACTCCCAGATGTAACGATAAATCTCTTCTCTAACAATTGAATTCATTCTTCAACTCTTGTAATTCTTTGATCGTCATTCTATATGGTACTTCTGCTACAGGTTTTACATCTTGAATTAAATCAATTGAGCAATATATTTCTCTAACTCGAGGTAAACCTGGTAAGTCATCCAGAAAGATTTCTCGATACTCATTTACTACTGTTGTATCCTCTAACTTCTTTACCTCTTTAGTAACATTAATAACTTTAAAAAAAAATCTTCATAGATCTTTATCTTTTGAACTAAGCAAGACACCATCATACCATCATTTCTATTATGCCCCACAAATTTGAATTCTTCTTCTTTAGAATATTAAATTTGACTATATTTTACAACATCTATAACAATAATGTTTAGTTAATCCTAAAATCACATCAATCAATATAATCATATGCAAATATCTTCATAAAATTTATCATCTTCCTAATGACTCTTTGATTATGATCATACTTATGTCTTTAAATATAAAATCTTGCTCTGATACCACTCTTGTCACCACCTTGAGCTTGGAATATCGGCGAACGTCAGACGGATAAAAAAAAACTTACATAACACTTCAAATTTTTAATGAAATCTTCAATCATACAAGAGCCACTACAATCCACAAATGATTTAACAATTTGTCCATGTATATATACTAACAAAGTTTATGAGAAATATACTTTAAACATAACTCAACATAATTGACATAATTACCTATCTCCTGAAATCCCTCAACGGCGATAAACATGACTTTCCCCTCTATCAGCCATTTAGTTGGGGTGGTTACTTAAAAAAATTTAGCAACTAACAAATAAATATAATTCAGTGGGTCAATTATACTATTGCACTATAGTAAATAATAAGTTAGAACTAGTATGCATGCCAGTTTTTTTTTGTTATCGTTATCACATGTACATAAAAAAAATTTACTCAAACAATATTATATGTAGGTATACATAAATATTTTATATGAACTTTACTTTTATATTTATCATCCGCTTTGGAGCCTAAACCTTTATCAATACTCATCCAAAAGTAACATTACCATTACCATTAATTTACCTCATTTTTTCAGGTGCATCAGCCAAATAAGCATGGGAGTGAACTCCATTTCAATTTCATCATAGATACAATTATGTATATATATTAATTCATAACTAACATTAAATCGCTTAATTATATAATATGATAATATAATTCAAGTTATTATCCAACAAACAAGAAATTATATCACAATGAAGAAAGAAAATCATCACAACTTGCAGTATAAGAAAAAATCATAATCATATGAACATTCATTTCATCACAAGAAACTAAAGATATTTTTACCATAAATGTAAAAATATAATTACCCACTTTACTTTGCAGTTTCTTCTTGAATCTCTTTTCCTTTAATTGAAATTTCTATAACATAAAATATTGGTTGGATCAATATTAGAAAGTAATTTATTTTATTTTATTCATATGATACTTACATATAACTTTTATTATTTGACGCTCATATTCATCAATATTCATTATCTATTTTTTAAATCAAGTTAAATTACCCTTTAATTCACTTAATATAATGATATGTTTAATTTGCCATATAATACTTCTAAATCCTATTATTTTTCTGAATATACAATATTAAGTATTAAAGTGACTTAATATATTTCATTAAATGTTTATCATTTCCTTTAAAATAATTCTAATATAATTAACGATAATATAACTACATTTTCTTTTATAATATAAAATGCATTTCTTTTATAGGTTCTCATAATTTTAATACATCCCTTTATTATTTTTCTTAAAATGATTCTTGAAATGATCTTAAAATAATATCTTAACTTGAATTTAATTTATATTACATATTCTTGAATTAATTTATTTGTTGAAATCAATAAACCCTAAGTTAGAATTATAAACTCTAAATCAAAAAATTGAGATAATAACATTAATATAAAATTTCAATTAAAAATAACTATATATCTTATTTACTTACTTACCTCTTCTCTCGACTTTGCCCTAAGACCCGTTTGACTTTACTCACGCGACGCCTCCTTCAACAAGACGCTCTCTCTCGAGACTTATGAGAGCCTCCTGACGTCGGTGGCAGTGGAGCCGCTTCACTCGGCTAGAGCACACACTCCTCCTTCTTTCTCGGCCGATGGCACACGCAAGACTCTGCTAGGATACGCACTCCTCCCTCTTCTTCCTCGGCCGATGGCACACGCAAGACTCAGGGCACGAGTCTTCCTCTTCTCTTTCTCTTCTCCCTCTCCCCTCTTTCGTGTGAGTTTGATTTGAACAACCGAGCGCCTTCAATTCTTCTCTCTACGATTAATCGTCACGGCGGTTATATTTTTTTTCTTTTATTATTATTATTTTTTTCGATTATTACAGTTGTAGTTATAAAAAAAATCTTAGATTTTTTTTTCATGAATTTATTTTAAACAACATTTCAACATTTTTATTTGACTTTGATTTTCTTGTTATTCTCATAAAATTTTGAAAGAATAATATATGTTTATAATTTAATTTGTTAGAATATTGTAATTATAAAACATTGTTTATTCTTTATTTGGAACATCACAATATATATTTTAAAAAAATTATCGTAATAATTTAATGGGAAATTTGGGGTTCAGTCATTTTTTAGGTTGATTTGGTTAATTGCAAATCGAAAATATTATTTTTAAAAATAATGATTTGTTTTCAAGTATTTTTTAAACAATTTTAATAAGGTTTATTAATTTAAATTTAATATCAACGTTTAGTTACATTGAATATTATTCTAAATAATATTAAAATTTTGCGGTGCTGACTAATTTTTAAGTACCAGTGAAGAAAGTACGTCCTATAAATACGTTTTTTTTCTTTTTATAATTGAATTTTACTTTTACCGTAATGCAATTATTTGAAATAATTTATTTTCATAATTTTTTGAAATTGAAAAAAAAATTTCAAATTGTAATATATTTTTCTTTCAATTAAAGTTAGAAATTAATTATTTATAATGCTTTTTTGTTTCGAACTACGATGAAGTGAATAATTAATGGAGATTATTTGATGTTTGTTTTTTTTATTTTATTAATATATTTAGGCGTTAGGCGCTTCTATTCCAAAGTTTTTATATTATTGGCATGTTATTAAAAACTGTTCAATTAAGTTCAAATTTTAATGCAATTATTTGATTTAAAAAAATTTTAAATTAATTTTATGTTCATTTAATTTACATTTTTAGAATATTATAATTAAAATATGTATATGAATGGGATAAATTTAATGTGTTTAAAATTATCAAATTTGTATTATAAAGATATTTAAATGTTTAAGAGGTGATATTTCTCTCCTGATAGAGTATTTTGGATAATCCAGCTTACTTAGAACTACAATTACCTAATTGCATGAAATACATGCTCCATGATAGCCATGATTGGCCAAATATCCCCACTCTTTTTTTTTTTTTTAAGAGACGTTTAGGGGCTATTTGGTTCCCTAAAAAAGGAATGCAATATAAAAAGAATATAGAGTAAAAAAAATATAATATATTTAAATTATTTTAGTTTATTTGGTTGAAAATTCTATAAATATATGAATTTTTTTTCTGTTTGATAAAATAAATATAATGTAAAGTATTAAAAAGCTGCGGAAGAAGAAGAGGTATGATGTGAAAGGCGCAAGCAGTGACGACAATAGAAGGTGGCCAACAAGCGCGCGGACAACGGCAAATATGGTCATGGGCCACGGTCACAAACCAACACTTATGACCAACGATATTTAATTCACCCATATTTTTTAGGTGAATTTCAAATACACCGAAATTTAACATTTTTATGAATTCCAAATGTATTACATGACTTTGAAATTTTGCTTTTCATCATGACAAACATAAAAAAAGCTTAAATTCTTACATTTACTTTATTTTACTTTACTTTCCAACCAAACAACCCCTTAAATAAATTTAATAAAAAACTCTCGCACACAATACATATACAATCATTGAACTCAAGGCCACTTAGTTCATAGCCTAAGCTCTAAATCATTAACCTAAGGCTACTTGTATCCCACTTTTCAATTTTTCTAAATGATTTTCTTAGATGAAATTGTCCTTCCCATGCTTATATTCTAAGTTCTAATTTTTCCGAAGAAAATATTGAGTGGGGACATTTAAACTTTTCCACTATTTTGTACATTATTTATTGTCCTTTTATTGAGATTTTTGTAATATAATAAAAGATTGCGAGGATAAAATTCGATCAAATTTAATTAAACAACGACATCAACAATTATGACTAAAGTTTTTTTAATATTTTTTAATGAACTAATTAATTAAAATAATCTAATAAATTTTATATACTAAAAAATTTAATTTAAAAATAATTTTATAGAATATTTTTTAATTAATATAAATAAATAAATAAATATATATATATATATTTATTTTATTTATTAATATAAGTCTTTAATAATAATAATAACAAAATAAAAAATAAAAAATAAATAATTTTTAATAAATAAATAAATAAATGAATAAATATATAATAAATATAAATGTATATAGATATATATAAATAACTAAATATTTTATAAATATATAAATAACTAAATATTTTATAATTTACAATTATTTATTTATTTATTTAACTAATTATATATTTTAAAGAAATAAATATTTTAAAATAAATAACTAATTAAAATATATATATATATATATATATATATAACTATTTATTTATTTATATATTTTTAAATATTTTTAAATTATTTATATATCTTAAAAATATTTTATATAATTTAAAATATATAAATAATTTATAATATATATATAATAATATATATATATATATATATATATATATATATATGTATATATAATTACTTTATTTATATAATTTATAAAATATTTATATTCTTTTCTTTTATTTATTTATTTTAAATATGTTTATATTATATATATAACAAATTAATAAAATTATATATTTTAAATAATTATATTAATTAATGTTAAATAAATTTATAAATTTTTATATATAATTAAAAATATTTTTAAATTATATATTTAATTATATATATAAATAAAAAAATAACTAAATATATAAATATTTGGTTATTAAATATTTTATAAAAAATATTTTTAAATTTATATATTTTAAATAATTATATTATTTAAAAAAATTAATAAAAATAAAATCTCTCTCTCTCTGTCTCTGCCCCCGCCGTGCCAAGAAAAAAAAAAATCTCTCTCTGTCTCTCTCTCTCTCCCCCCGTGCCAAAAAAAAATAAAAAAGTAGCCAGTCGTCCGTCAAACGGACGACTGGCCGCCGACGTAGAATCACGGCATCAGTCGTCCGTCACGACTAGGCCTATTTTTGCTAATTATATTTTTTTCGTGTCTAAATAACTAATTATGATTAGCACTAATTCTATTTTAAAAATAATCCCATAACGAAATACCGCGCGGAACGTCTGCCTCTTGCGAAACCTCACGCCGCATTCCTCCCCGGCACAGTTCTTCGCTTCTCGTCGCCAATCGCTAGCGATTCTCAAGTTCTATCGCCGCTTGTGTGGGTTTCGACACTGCAAAGCACTGAACTTTGCCGCGGCGGAAGCGAGCTGTACCCGTCGTAATGGCGAAGCCTGCACCAGGTTGGTTTACACTCCAGAAGAGGCTCTTCCCTACTCGCTGCTCTCTGTCTCTCCACCGTCGCCTTCTTCTGTTTCCGTGGCACCCTCGACACCTGCGATTGCCGCCGGGAGAGCGTTGCAGCTTCAGTGGCGGTTGATAGGGTTCGCCTCCTGGCGTCGGACGATAATATCGAGAAGAATCCTCTGGATTTCCTGAGGTCCAAGCTTGTGCTTCTCGTCTCCCACGAGTTGTCCCTTTCAGGTAATTTGAGGCGTAATGGTCGTCTCATGCTTCAATGTGTCGTCTTTGAGCGAATCTTAGGGCTCATTTGGTTGCTTGTATGGGCTATTTATTTGTAATATTTAGCGAGGATTTCGGTTGTTGTTTTTTTTATCAAAGATTTATAGATCCTAATGTATTCTTAAATCAATATTTCCTCCCATTTCAGGCTCAATATAAGATTTAGTAATTCCATGGGGAAGTAAGATTTTTTAAATCAGTTTTCTTCATTGTGTCTTTTCTTCTTCTTCATTTAAATCCCGAATACTAAAAATGTCAGCCAAACAGTTCATTAGAATTTAAGTGGTATTTTTGATGTAATAATAAAGATTTAAGTGCTATTTTTGTAAAAATTAAAGTTTGGGTGTGAAATATATAAATGCATAAGAATTGCATGGTATGTATGTAAATTTCCCTAGAATTTAATATGACTAAACATCATCACGGCGAACAATTTTCAGGATTTAACTCAACAAGAATTACTAACTATGAATTTATAAGATTTACTAAAGCCTGCATTAATTAAATACTCTTGTAGCCAAACAACCTCCAACTTTCAAAATGTGTTATTTAAAAAGCGATAACCATCTACTTCATGCTTCACAAAATTCTCTCAAAACTTATTCAAATATATAATATTTTGATTTCACACTTCAAGTGATAGAAAGCACATTCATTGTTTTCTAAAACATGCTTTGTATTCAGAAGCAATGAAATGAGCCTTAGGACCATATTCGATTGTGTGAATTTGGAATCATGTTTTTTTTTTTAATGATGAGTTTATCAGATTCAATTATTTGATTGCATGTACTTTGACATCAGCATTATTTTTTAGCTCTATAAGTGTCCTCAAAATATTTCAAAGTGATGATTTTATTTTTACAGTCAAAATGAGTGAACATAGAATCTTCACTTTATACAACATGTTTTCTATCTACAAGTTACCAAATGAGTTAAGACAAGAGTTTCTCATTTGGTTGCTTGTAGATAGAAGACATGTTTTAAATGCTGATATTTTTCCGTAACACTAATTTTTGGGTGGTGAAATTAAAATCATTACTTTTGAGGGGTTTTGATGGTGCATGTGAAGTTGAAAAGTGATATTGATTTCCAATTATATACAATCATTGTTTTACGAATGTTTTTAATTTCTAGAAATTAAATAATGCATGAAAATTGTATCATTTGATTTTTTTTTTTAATAACTTTGACAATGATCCCATTATTTGAATAAATGATACCCATGAGTATTCTAAGACTGAAAATGGTTATGATAAGGAATTTTTTTTACCTAGATTGTAATATTTGAGTATTGTTAAAGAATTGCAAGATATTCTCATTCAATTGAAAGACATTGCTTCCTCATTCAAGACAATATTTTTAATTAGTTTGAAATTATCGTGTTATAGGACAGGATTAATTGCTTTGCATTTTCATTATAATAAGCCTAAGAAGGCAGATTAATGATCTATGTGCAACAACAACAAGCCTTTATCCCACTAAGTGGGGTCTACATGAATCCTTCTGTCTCATTGTGTTTTATTAATGTCTCATTTAATTCAAGTATACTAAGGTCATTTTTATACATCTTAACCAAGTCTTTTAGGTCTACCTACCTTTTTTAACATAAGGCAAATCTAATGCATCTACTCTCCTAATCGAGTCATCAGACGGCCGTACGGCCGGCGCTTTATGTGACTAAACCATTTAAGGCGACTCTCTCTAATCTTATCTGCCACTGGAGCTACTCAAACTTTTTCCCGAACATACTCACTTCGCATTTTATCTCTAAGAGTAAAGCCACTCATCCGCCTGAGCATCCTCATCTCTGCCACACCTAACTTAGTCTTATGCTTATCTTTTATTGACCAACATTCTATACCATAAATCATTGCAGGTCTTACCACAATCTTATAAAATTTTCCCTTAAATTTAAGCGGTTCTTTCCTATCACACAACAAGCCATATGCATTCCTCCACTTCAACCATCCAACTTGAATTCTACTAATAACATCTCCATCTATTTCACCATCATCTTGAACAATAGAGCCTAAATATCTGAATCGCTCACTCTTTTTAATGATTTGTTCACCTAATGTCACAACACCATCACTAGAACTTCTACAACTAAAATTACACTCCATATATTCAGTTTTAAATCTACTTAAACGAAAACCTTTAGACTCTAAGGTTGACCTCCATAATTCAAGTTTCTCTTGGACTCCCCTTCTAGTCTTATCAACAAGAAGAATGTCATCAGCAAAAAGCATACACCAAGGTACATCTTTCTATAAATGCCTAGTAAGAACATTCATAACTAAAGCAAAAAAGATAAGGGCTTAAAGCTGATCCTTGATGTAATCCAACTAAAATAGGAAAATATTTTGTCAATCCTCCTTGTGTTTGGACACAAGTAACAGCTCTAGGATACATATCCTTAATGACTTTAATATAACCAATATTAACTCCTTTCTTTTGTAGAACTCTCCAAAGAACATCTCATGAAACTTTATCATAAGCTTTCTCTAAATCAATAAATAGCATATGTAGATCCTCCTTACTTTCTCTATACTTCTCCATCAAACCTTTTAACAAATGTATAGCATCCATAGTAGCATTAATGATCTATGTGCCAATGAACTAAATATAAGTAGCATTAAGTAGGATATAAAATCAAGAAGTATTCTCTAGTAGATTTTTTGCATCAGTTTCTTGAACATAATTTTTATAGATTTTTATTTAATCTTTATTTAATTTTAAACAGTCAATCGATTAGAAACATTAGGATAGAGGGGGGTGCCTATGCTTCTCTTTTCAACTGGTCTACAAGATCTTTGTAGTGGACCTTGATCAACTAAATATGGTGTTCTTGACAATTTCAAGGAGATGCAACATTATAACCCAACCCTTCTTTTTCACATTAGTTGAATGAAATTATGAAGTATGATAATTCTTTGGGCATCTTGCAGGAGGACCTTTGCTACTAATGGAGTTAGCATTTCTTTTAAGAAACGTTGATGCCCAAGTTATATGGATCACATATCAGAAACCTGTTGAGGAGAACGAAGTAACTCATACTTTAGAGCATAAGTTGATGAACAGGGGTGTGCTGGTATTATAATTAATTTTGTACAAGTGCTTATTTTTTTGTTTTGATCATCATAAAAGTCTAAATATTTCATATGTACATGTAATGCTATTCACAACTATATTGTGCCTAGAAGTTTATGTCTAAACAGTTTGACTGCAATTCTACTTGATAAATTGGCCATTTTTGGATGAATCATTTTATCATAGATGTTAGATCAATTGAAGATTGAAATCCCAAGAAAAATTAGCAAATATCTATCCACCAAGATTTGCTTTTTTATTTTCAAATGCAGCATTTTTTGTGCCAAATAGAGAAGAAGATTAATCAATGTAAAAAGAGAAATTTCTATATGCATTTGTCAGTTTGTGGTTGGTTTGTCTCTACATGATGTTTTGCTGTGGCAAAACCGTAGGCTAGCTTATGTAAGGGCATCACTTATTGAAACCTTTAAACATTCTGATCATCAAAATTAAACAGTGATTGGATTTTTTTTAAGAGTGTGGCTATGTAAGGGAAAATGATCCAATACCATAGCATTTCCTAACCCTTTATTTTTTGGAAGGTTTTGAATCTTATGTCTATACTTTAAATAAAGGAAATGCTTATAACCAAGTGGCTGATAGTAAAATTTCATAACTAGATATCATAGTATTCTTTTGAGTAAATTGTCATGAAACACGTTATGCTTCTTAAGTTTTTACTATCAAGTATATTTCTATTAGATCAAATGTACAAGTATTATGATTCTTCTATTTTAAGAATATTAGAGCAACTTCATATATTGAGTGCTTCTCAGTTTCCTACATTTATTTTTTCAAGTTTTGTGCTAGTTCATTGTTTCGTTTGTGAAATGAAAACATTCATTGTCATTATGAACATTTGAAAATCTATTTGTTTGGAGTTCAAAAATCATTAGAGAAAACCAAATCAATTTATTTCTAGTACAAGATACTAGAGAAGAGAATCTAACTGGATGACAAGACAAACATACAACAACATAGCTTTAAGTGGTCTATCTTCATGTACATTCATTATGATGAGAGCAAGAGAATTCTTATTAAGTCGTCATGAAAGAGTACACGATTGTAAATAGAATACAAGTAATAGGAGATTGTGTGAAGTGATGTTTAAGAAGAGAAGAAGGGTTAATGAAAAAGTTTGTCTTCCCTCCATTTAATCATCAGAGTTGACAGATGCATCACTTTACATTACATTTAGTTATTTTGAAACCATATAGTATGATGATTTTTTTTAAATAACACTCTTTTTTGGTCTTTATTGTTTCTTTATCTCTTATTATTGAACTTTATCCTTTATCTTCCACAAATTCCACTATGAGCTGGTACTCAAGAGAAAATGCATGTCTCTTGTCAATGCTTTTGTTAAGAAGATGGAGTATGACAAATCTTTTTGATTGATCATTTTTGGAGAACATTGTTGAAGCTAGGGTTTTTGAATTGAAAATATCTACATAATGAATTCATCAAGAGTAAAGAACTGGGATGAGAGATTAAGTTCATTAAAGATTCCTACATAACGAAGTGAATCTCCAATTGAATATCTTAAGATGTTTCTAAGTGGAGGCATGAGGATTGAAGATAATATTTATGTAATGGTTGAAATGAAGACCACGTTAAGGAGAAGGCTTATATTACAAGTGTATTGATTTGGTGAATTTATGTTGCTCAAGATGATATATGCATTAATATAGATGTTGGTGGTGAGCAGGTTGATATAGGACATTTGATGTATTCTACATGAAAACATAACCAAACAGAGAAAATCAAATTAAAGAAACTATTGTAGATCTTTCTAACAACACTTCTAACTCTTTAGGCGATGATGATTTTAAGGCCTTGGTGATGGATTAAGATCACCATTCAACATGGAAGTCATGTTTAATGAAATTACTTCGGTTGTTTGTCTTCAAGACTATATGCTTCTACCTTCATTAAAAATTAATTGATGAAATAATCTAAGTTGACTTCTAAAGTAACTTTTTCATCAAGGAAGATTTAATGGTTAGAAAAGCCCATCTTTATGAACAAAGACAATTTCGTAGGTACTTATTATCCTAAAATCTTTTATTGTGAATGATGATGTGAAGTTGATTAATAATCATTTGGAGTGGTTAAGGACAAGTTTAATTATGATGAAAGGAAACATTTGATGTTGAGCGATAGATGGGAGATGGAACATACAAATTTTCGTGTGCGTAACAGGAACAACCCTGCTTGGCGTGAATCGATTCACCTGAGCCATGGACAGTTCAAGCTATTTTAGGATACCTAGTTCAATTAGTCTTTTACTTTAGGGTTTTGTTTTGATTTAAATACTTCTTTATATGTGAAAAGTGGAGGGTTGCGACAGGTAGTCGACAGCCAGCGTAAAACTTGTCGAAATAATCATGACATGAATCCTTTAAATCATTGTGTTATCTTGGTCCCGCAGCGGCAGTATGAATACTGATGAAAAAAATGTCTGGCAGCACCGGGGTGCGTGTTAAATAAGCAAGGGTTACATTATGGGCGAATCGGGCAAAGAAGTTAGTCCATGAAATTAAGGTTAGGATTTTGGAATATAGGTACAGGTAAATTAATGGAATTAATAGATATTATGGTTCATAGAAAAATAAATATTTTATGTGTTCAAGAAACTAAAATGGGTTGGGGAGAATGCCAGGAGATTGATAGTTTAGGTTTTAAACTTTGGTATTAATAGAATGACAGAAATGGTGTAGGTGTGATTATAAATAAAGTTTGAAGGATAATGTTATAAATATTAATAGATGTGGAGATAGAATTATAGCTTTAAAGATTCTTATTGATCTTAAGATTATCAATGTTATAAGTGTTTACTCTTCAAGTAGGTTTGGATGTAAGCTTAAAGAAAAATTTTGGAATGAAGAGGATTAATTCAAAATATACCTCTTGAAGAAAAAATATTTATTGGAGGAGATTTAAATGGACATGGTAGAGTGGTAGAAGATTTTAAAAGTGTTCAGGTTATGGATTTGGGTAATTAATGAAAAAGGTAGGGATATTAGATGCACACATTTTTGTAGTTCTTATACTTTATTTAAGAAAAGAGATGAACATATTATTACTTATAAAATGAATCTAGTAAAACATGATTGATTATTTTAATGAGAAAAATAGATCGTTTAGATTGTAAAGATTAGGTCATTCAAGTGAAAATTTAAGAAATTCACATCGATTGTTAGTTTAGATTTTAAGATGAAAGATTGTAAGAGGAAAAATAAATCAAATTATTATACGATTAAATGAGGACTTAAGAACACAAATAAAAATATTTTTAAAGCAAACAACAAGAACTTAGAATTTGGGATGTTCATAAAAGCTAATATTATGGAAAAAAAAAAGTGAAATTAAATTAAAAAATGTGAAGAATCAAAAGGAAAAGCTTCTTTTAATAAAAATAGTTGGCGGTGGAGTCAGAGTGTGTAAGAAAAGATAAGAAATAAAAAATATTGTTATAAAATTTGGTTTAGATGTAAAAACTTGGAGAATTAGGAAAAATATAAAATGGCCTGTAGATTAGAAAGCGATATATGATGAAAAATTTAGTTTTAGTGATTTTATCTGATAGATTAGATAAAGAAGGTGAAAGATGTATGTATAAGTTAGTCAAAGAGAGGAGAAGTAAAGGCTGGGTTAGTGAGGTATTAAAGATGAAGATAATAAAGTTCTTTCTTAAAAAAAGATATTGAAAATAGGTGGATGAGATATTTTGATAAACTTTTCAATGAAGGATCAATGTATACGATTGATTTTAGCCCTAGCGAAAATAAAGAATTCTATTTTTATCGTCGTATTAGTAAATCTGAAGTTAGAGAAGTTTTAAAGAAAATGAAATGTGGAAAAGCAATAGGACTTGATGATATTCCAATAGAAGTGTGGAAATGTTTAGGAGATCAAGGAATTTCTTGGCTTACAAATCTTTTTAATGTTATTTTAAAGACTAAAAAGATGTCAGATGAGTGGAGAAAGAGTTTGTTGGTTCCTATATTTAAGAATAAAGGTGAGGCACAAGAGTGTTCAAATTATAGAGGAATTAAGTTAATGTGTTAAAATTATGGGAGAGAGTAATTGAGCATAGGTTACGATGTGATACAAAAGTTTCTCTGTCAGTTTGGTTTCATGCCGTAGATCTACTATGGATTACATTTGTTAAGAGGTTTGATGGAGAAGTATAGAAAAAGTAAGGAGGATTTACATATGATATTTATTGATTTAGAAAGCTTATGATAAAGTTTCAAGAGATGTTCTTTGGAGAGTTCTAGAACAAAAGGAGTTAATATTGGTTATATTCAAGTCATTAAGGATATGTATACTAGAGCGATTGTTCCAAACGCAAGGAGGATTGACAAAATATTTTTCATTTTGGATTACAAGGATCAGCTTTAAGCCCTTATCTTTTTGCTTTAGTTATGGATGTTCTTCTTAGACATTTACGGGAAGATGTACCTTGGTGTATGCTTTTTGCTGATGACATTCTTCTTGTTGATAAGACTAGAGAGAGTCTAAGAGAAACTTGAATTATGGAGGTCAACATTAGAGTCTAAAGGTTTTCGTTTAAGTAGATCTAAAACTGAATATATGGAGTGTAATTTTAGTTGTAGAAGTTAGTGGTAGTGTTGTATTAGGGTGAACAAGTCATTAATAAGAGTGATTCAAATGTTTAGGCTCTATTGTTTAAAATGATGGTGAAATAGATGGAGATGTTATTAGTAGAATTCAAGTTGGATGGTTGAAGTGGAGGAATGCATCTGGCTTACTGTGTGTTAGAAAAGTATTGCCTAAACTTAAGGGAAAATTTTATAAGATGGTGGTAAGACCTGCAATGACTTATGGTGCAGAATGTTGGCCAATAAAAGAGAAGCATAAGACTAAGTTAAGTGTTACAGAGAGGAGGATGCTCAGGTGGATGAGTGGCTTTACTCTTAGAGATAAAATGCGAAATGAGTATGTTGGAAAAAAGTTGGAGTAACTCCGGTGTGATAAGATTAGAGAGGTAGATGGTTTGGCCACATAAAGCGTCGTCATGATTACGGTTAGGAAGTAGATGCATTAGATTTGCCTTATGTTAAGAAAGGTAGAGGTAGACCTAAAATGACTTGGTTAAGATGTATAAAAATGACCTTAGTATACTTCAATTAAATGAGAATTTGACACATAATAGGACACAATAGAGACGAAGGATTCAAGTAGCCGACCAGTGGGATAAAGGCTTGTTGTTGTTGTTGTTCTTGTTGTATGTTTTAGGATTCAATTTTTGTTGTTTTAGAATTTAGAGGCCGTGCTTCTGTGTTTTTTGTCTGTTGAAGACATGATTTCGATTCAAGCAAGTGGTATGACGGTATCTTGGTTGAATCAAGTCATTGTATCTCCCTTTCTTCTCTTAAGAATCCATTTCTAGCATTGCTCGCCTTTCTGCTTGCTGTTTTTTCCTGAAGATCCCTCCAACAACTATTTTCCTAGATCCAACACAACCTGGTGCATAAAAACCACCATTGCATTGCGAGCCTTCACTCCTACCATCAAATCTGCTGTCAACCGACTGTCTAATTGTTGGATTTATGCTCACAGGGGGTCGTCCAGTGAGCTTCCAACTGCAAGTCAGCTCCTCCAACTGAACCCCCCTAGTCCCCCTTTCGCTATTTGGAACACCATATCCGCAGGCAACAAGACCTGATCCTCTTTCAAGTTATATGCTTTTCGTAGCTCTTATTTTCTTCATTTTATCACCTTCTTGATATTCAAAAATGGTGTCAACATCATTAGACTTGAATGAACAATCTTCCATTATACACTACATCAAGGTGGTTCTTTGGTTTTCAACTTCAAAATTTTTAACTATTGATCAATGATGATGAGATTTAACTTGGATTGGTAGCTGTAGTGAGGTTTGATTATCTATGATTGATGCTGGAAGACCCTACATGCACATCTATGTGTCCAGCATGCTTAATAACATCAGAAATCTCCTAGCCAAAAATATGATCAAACCTTTATAAATGAGAAAATATTATCCTTATAGGCATTTTGGGAGCAGTCGACAAAGTCAAGGTCCCATGCATCATAGGGTTCTGCTGAGTGAAGCTTTTGCACCAAGAGGAATGATAGTTAATCCAATCCGGAGCAAAGTTGATGCAGGTGTAAAAGTTTATGGACAAGGCAAACATGATCATTAGGATTATTTCAATAATTTCAATTATTTTTTATGATGTAAGGATTCAAGAATGAAATGAATTTTGGGTACATTTTTTACTTGTGTATGATTTTTTTTCACCTCTCTAGGAATTATTTCACATAATGAATTGTTAAGCGAACCTTATTTGAGAGAAATTGATTTTGCTTTGTTAATAGGATCCAACCTATGACCCATTTGAAAGAATTATTTAGATGTCAAATCATTAAGAATTTAATGCTTAAAATTCATGTCATTTAAGTAATTAAGTCTATAACAAAATGAAAATCATTCAATTGATTGACTAAGTCTCTTTAGTGATGGCACTTTGTTACTTGTAAATTAGAGAGAATTGTACAAATTTTGCAAAAATTGAGTTGATTTAATATGGTGGACAATCTCATCACTTATAATCAACTTGGATTCACTCTTACACATTAAGATATCTAGATGATTGTCTTATAGAAACACTTTGATTCTTGTATTACCTTTCTAGATTTATAGAGTGATACTTATAAAATAATGAAATTGTCATTAGTAGAGTCTCTTTCATTTCAATTTCAACATCTTTGGTTCCTTTCTTCTTTCTCTTGCCATGTCGTGATGTCGTTGATGCACTTTGCTATAATCAAAATTTCAACTTTCCCACTTTATGGCAAAACTCTTGAAAAACATGTTGAAAGTGATGGACTCGCAGAAATTCTTAAGAGTGAAAAAATATTCTAAAAGAGTGTTACTTGAGAATACCTAAGGAATGTTGATCGCCTTCTTGTAAAGAGAATTTAAATTTTTTGTTAATTTGTTTAAGAATGGGTGGTTGTCTTTACTATTGAGATTTGCAAGATCGATGGAAGGAGAAATGTCTTTAAAAGTTTTCATATGGCATTTTCATAGTTCCTCCGAAATGGTTGTACAATTATATGTGGCCTGAAGAAGTCATTTCACAACAACATCATTTCTTGGACTATTAGAAACTTTATGTTTTTATTTCTAATTTGTGATTGAGATGCATTGCTTTTCATCCCTCGACACTGAATCCAGTTGATCATCGAGGGTTTATCGAACTTTTTGTGGATAGAAGGATTAGAACTTTTTGCATCAATTAGAGTATATCACATATGCCAACAAAGCCTTAATTCACTTGTAAAATGTTTCTTTTTTGTCGTTCAATCAAAGGATCTAGCTAGGCTATTATCTTCTTGGAGGGGGGAAGAAAAGGTACTATGCTGAAGAATATTGTAGTTCCAACTCTTAAATTGATTGATGGGCTTTCTTCATTAACTATCAATGCAATGCGTGCTACTTTTTGATAGATCATAAATGGTGAGCATGTTGGTGCAAAAGAAACCTTATACCATTGACCCTGAGCATTCTTTGAAGAGGAAGGTTGATAAGTAAATTGAGTCAATAAACTTGAAGAGTGGGTAAAAAATCAATTTCATAGATTGTTCTACTGAGAGTGTTTATGTTGTAGCTTCTAGAGATATTGATTTCAACTCTACAAAGGATGACCTCTTCTAGAGAGGAGCGACAACCTAAAGCAAACAAGTTTGTGGATAAGTTGTTACATAGATTTAGTGAACTATCAAGCTGAAATGAAGATAGAGCATAAGTGATAGTCTAATGACCTCATGGAATTTCCTTTAGAAATGTAAATTGGAGCTCATTTAGTGTAAATGTTGTTGACATAATCCGTTGAAGCTCGATTGGAATAAGCCAAGAGAAATTAAGAGATTATTAGCCTTGTATCTTCACAATCATTTCTTAGGAGTACTAAGTACCTCTATCTTTGTAGCAAATTTGGAGTTAATGGATTGACTATACAAACCCATTGAAGAACTGAAGAGGAATGTTGAGAAAATGATTGGTTTGGCTCAATCGATGGGCAATCATGAGAATGGACTATTTAGCCTCATGGAGTAATGTGCATTCTCTAAACATAATGCAAATATTTTATTTGAGAGAAACTAATGTTTGTTAGTTTTTAATGAGAAAAATAATTTGATTGAGACAAAGGACTTTTTAAAAAACTATTCAATGGAAGAATGTAGAACTATAGAACAACTTTTTGAACTATTAGAGTTAACTATAAGGAGATTACAAATTGAGTTGCATGACTTTAAAATATTTTCATGAAACCAATGAATTTGTGGAAGAAGCTATGTGGGTCCAGTGATCCATAATTTTGTGGAAAAAATTGGGGGCTTATGCAATTTTAGAACTTTTGTTATATATAAGTGCTTAGCAAAGGAAAGTCAACTTAAGAAATCTTGTAAATGATGTATTGTAATGCTATTGCTTCAAATATAATGAATGAATTTATTACATTTGTAGTGAATTAATTCTCTATATTCTCTTTTAAGGTGTGGTGGTATCCTTGAACTGATTATGATGTGATCCAATCGGATTATTTTGTCATATGATTGTATTCATTGTCTTTATGATCTTAAGAGCAATTGAATTGAGCGCCTTTTTTGTGTTGATTTATTAAGAATCTTGTTGTAATAGACATATTTTCCATGAGCTTGAGTTTTATTAGCTAAACATATTTGCCATGAGCATGAAAATTATTAGTTTTTTTCACTTGGTTGTTAAGGAAATAATAAATATCTTTACCTCAGAGATTATCCTTGCTCATAATTAATTTAACTTTTCTTTGTCAGCCTAAATACAATGAACATAGTTCTACGAATCAAATTACTATAAAATTTTGATGTTTTTTGTCTTGGTAATGTGTAAGTGTTATTTCATTTTCTCCCCCTAAGTCTAAATTGCTCGACTTGATAATTTCAATTTCTTTTTGAATTTGGAGTATTCTACGATCCATGGTGTCCTCACCCTCCCATGGATACTCATATTTCCATGATGTTCATAGTTACCATATCAATTGCTATAATATTTCATGTTATTTTAGATAAATAAGGCCATATGAATTAGGCTGTCAAGTTTGCACAAACTTAATAGGTCCAATTTAATATATCTCAATTATCACTTTGTGTAGACTATGTGGGTCAAAATTCATACAAATATATCCTATGAAAATTAATCTGTGCAGTTGTGCAAATAAGATGCGAGCCATATACATTTTTTAAGGTTTTTTTTTTCTTTCCGTGTCCATATGAATGATTATTGTCTATAGGACCTTCCAAACTATCCCCTATTTGTTAAGGATGTGTCCTTTGATATTTATTTTGACATCGAAGGTTTTTTGTGATTTTTTGTAGCTTTTTTTTATTTGTCAAGGTCCCATGTTTGGTTATTGAACATGGAAGTTTTTGACATCTATTTAAGTAGCTCTCAAATTATATGAAAGCTCTTCTACCTTTTTGTAATAAAAGTTTTAGAAGTTTCAAGCTTCTTTGATTTTCGACATCTCTCGTTCGTCACTATACCTACTACTACTAGGAGAATGAAAAGATTTTTTTTCGTTCTCCTAGGCTTTATAGTATAGTTTTCCTTTAAATTTTTTGTAGTCATGCATATATGTATTTATTTTTAAATACACTTTAATACTGCCCCAAAATACCTTTGCTTTCTTAACCTTGAAAATGATGGTATAAGGGTTATAATCAAGCTCCATGAAAATTTTTGTGATTTATCTCTAGCCTCAAGGGAGTTGTGGGGTAGTGTCTTCACCTTGTAAGAAATCATGTTTAGTAGATTAGTTTGAGGGAGATGTGGGGAGCGGATATATGATTGGATGATAAGCCAACTCATTATAAATATTTGATCATTATTCCCAATTCTTATTCATGGTTGTAAGCTTCTTAATCAATCCTTCTCTTGAGGTTGAATTGCCATTAAAATTGCAAATTTACGTTTTAGTTTTGAAATCACTTTATCTCCCATTCCTCACTTTTGGGTGGGCGTAAGTGCCCCTTCCATAATGAAGCTGGTGGCATTTCTGTGACATAACTGATGCAGATATCATAATTGATTTCTTTTGCAGTGATAGTGAGACAGGCCAACATTTTGTCAAATTTCTATTAGATAAGGCAGGGTACCAAATAGAAGTCTATATCCTAGCATCCAGGTAGCTTCTTCGAGGTAGAGATCACTAGAAGTCATCAAACCTAGCTAGAGTGGTTACTGGCTGCTGGACATGAAGATGTGAAGTCAAAACCCCTTGGCTTATTTTTGCAGGAACCTCTTATGCTAACTCTTAATTTCCATTCCAAGACCACTATAAAGCATCGTTAGTGTGATTATTTTTTATTATAAACATGTGATTTGTTGCATTGTGCTCTTAGTAAACCATTGCACAATTATTTGCATGCTCCTGTATCTGGTAGCATCCAAATCATTTAGTTTTTCTGTGTTTTTCTTATTTGCTTCTGCATGATGACAGGTCCTTTCCGCTAAGGGTCAAGAAGCAATTGATACTACTCTCAAAGCTGATGTGATTGTTTTAAACACAGCTGTTACTGGAAAATGGCTGGATGCTATGCTCACAAAACATCTCTCGCAAGTTCTTCCAAAGATTCTATGGTGGATACATGAGATGCGAGGACATTACTTCAAATTGGATTACATTAAGCATTTACCTTTTGTTGCTGCCGCAATGATTGACTCCAATACGACAGCTGAATACTGGAAGAACAGGACACATGAACGTTTAGGGTAGGTGTTTAGGCAACTTCATTATTCCTTTTACTTCAAGGTGGTTTACCTCTGGGAAAAATAAACAATTCCATGTTATTTTATGGTAGAGTGGGTTATCATAAATTTGCTGATTGTTCAACTAATTTTGGGGTGGAATATTTTCTTGTTGGCAGAGAAAATGGAAAAATTATTTAGTTTAATTATTAGATATTTTATTTTGATTGCTAAAAGAGAGTATGATGCTTCATCGAAACTTTATAGAAAAAATAATAAAATAACATGTATTGCACATGCATTGACTAGTTGTTCTTTTTTGCTTCATTAATGATAAGGCAAATGATGTAGCGGCATGTAGAAGGATGTCATCTAATGAATCGTCTGATATGAAAATGTGCAGCTTACACATGTTTGGATGACTACATCTTAGAGATAGAATTAAAAGGTAATTTTAAGTTAGTATCATATCTAATCTATCAGGAAAAATGTTATTTGAGGGAGGTAAAATTTGTCATTAAACACTTTATTGTCCCTGTTGATGCTTCTATATTATGTCACTTATTTTAATCATCAATTCTTAAACGATGTCATTTAACACGTTGATAAGCTGGTGATGGGCTTTCTTCTTATTACCCTTTGAAGCAGCCACCACGTAGTTTTGTCATGTTTATATCTGTCATTTTTTGTAATTCCAATTTCATATTCATTGTACAATTTTCAGGGTTGTTTTAATAATTTGTTATTGAGTTTATTATTTTGTTAGCAACGACCCCAAAGTCTTTCAAAAAGAGAATCTTAGGCTGAAAAATGCAATGCATTGATGATGATGAAACTTTCTCTTTGCCTCTTTACCTTGGGTGTGTACTCATTTCTTCGTTCCAAGTTGGCTGTTGAAGATGAGCCGATTGAATTGTGCCACCCTAGTTGATTCCTATTTTTTTTTACTCAATCGCTCCACTCTGTCTACTTTCTTTTCCATCTTGCTACAAGTTGATGATAATTTTTTATGTTTTGCATCAACATTTGTATTATAATAACTTTTAGAATCACATAATATGTAGGATTACTAATTTGAAATTAAATTCATTAAAGAGTGATTATTTTCTTTATACTCATTAGGAGTGTAAGTGAGCTGAGTAGATTCGTAAGCTGGCTCAAACTCGACTCATTATCAAGCTGGCAACGCGAGCTTATCAAGTCACGAGCTTGACCTAGCTCAACTCGCTTGCTCACAAGCTGGCACAGATCTAGAAATTTAAATCTTAGCTCAAACGTCACTTTATGGGGCCACAATTACTATTTTTTTCTCTATTTTTTCATCTTTTTCAAGCAACTTTTTATTAAATTGAAGGTCGACTTTTTGCAGCAACCTCTCGTCTCAACTTTCCGCTATTAGCACGGTGAGTTCCAATCACTACTCTCATTGGTTTTATCAATGCCTTTTTCAATGAGATCTTGCCTCTCATTGTAATTTCTCCTAAAATGACTCCAATCAATACCATCTCTAGCAAGCTCCTATCACGACTTTCTGTTGAGTCCCCATGGTGACTTGATTTTTGGTCCTCGAGCTCACAAGTCGAAATTGAGAAGCAAGCTCAAGCTCACCATATGAGCTTGAGTAGAGCTCAACCTTTCCCATTGACAAACAAGCACAGCTCAAGTTTACTATGACTCGAGCTCAACTCGACTCGTTTGCATCCCTAATTCTCATCTATATTTTATCTAACTTTTAAATGACTTGTATCGTTTCTTTTAGTGTTTTTCCCTTTTATGAAGACAAGATAAATTATGATTTTCCTTTATGATTTCCCCCCATCATCAAGCCGTTCATCCCATCCACCATATTCATAAATTTTCTAATATTGAAGCTTCTTCCATTCAAATTAGAAACTAGACTACCTTTTTAATATATATAACAGATAGTGATTTAAAGTTTTCAATGCAACTTAGGATGACATGTTAAATAAAAACACTTAAAATATACAATCTCCAAGTTACTAGTTCATAACTTCTACAGGAATTTTATTACTTTTAATGTACACACAGCAATATGCTTTTATAATTCTAAAGGGTAATTTAATAGTTGTCAAAATTCTGAAATTCTATGAGAAATAATGACTAAAATAAAATTTCAAGTAAAAGAAGACTCGCCTTGAAAGCAGTCATCCATATCAGTGAAGCACTTGAAGAATAAGCATCCAAAAAGTTCACACAAGAGTAAATGAAAATTAGATTTTTTTTTTTTTTTTTTTTCATGCTTATCCATTAAAATTTATATGACTCAAAGACTTATTTATAACCTAGAAAGGACCCAAAATAAAAAATTTAATGAGATTTGCCATTATCCATTAAAAATAATTAGTTTCAAGTTCCCCCTCATGAATATCAAAATTCCTTCAGTAAATCCAATTCTTCCTGTTTAAATTCAAGTCCCATTCCGCTCCATGATACTGTCAAAAATGGAGGAAACAATCCCAAAGGACCAACTTAATTATTCTTTTTCTTCATCACATCTATCTACCTTACTATTTTATTTTAGTTTGATATCATGCCATCATGGTATTCTGTGCTGCATCTATATTTTCTGTGATTCTTTGCTTTTAGAAAAGGAAGAATTTGATTCGTTTGATGGTTTCTTGTTATTTTCATAACCATTGAAGGTTGAACTAAGCAACATATGTGCTTCCCAAAAATTGTGAATAGAATAGAAAGATTATAAAGTTTTCTTAAGAATTCTTAACTACTATTGTTGTTGACGTTTTTTTTCAAAAAAATTTTTTATGTGGGAGTGTTTTGCATAAAAAGAAAAGAAATACACTTTGCATTTATGTAGTGTACAAGTATACCTTTTACGCATGATGATAATTTGTAACTGCTATGGGTGTAGAAGAGGAAAAAATTGAACCAGTTGATGTCCAATAGGATGTCCAAAAATTTTTGTACATTCTCAAATGAATAGATGCAATTTCAGGATTACAGTAGTGCAACCAAAAACTAATATATATTCTTTAGCTTGGGAAGCTGTTTACTGTTTCTTTGTTGCAATATTTCTTCTTCTTTGGTTTGGAGGATTGCACTTTTACCTGTATCTCATTTTCCATTTATGGTTGGAACTGAAGGTTTTTAACTGAAAAGCTAACTTCCCTTTGAAACCTATAATTTCAACCTTTCCATGATTGAGAGGAATGCTGAAGTTTCAAAAGAACAACATATTAGTAGAGACAGTTGGAACTCACGCATTGTTTATTAAACAATGCATGAGTTCCAACTTAAAACCAGCTTTTCTATGACTGAAAGGAACGCTGAAGTTTCAAATGACTGAACATAGTTTCAAATGAACCTCTGCATCCTGTGAATCCCAATTTCATTTCTCTTGTTCATTTCTTTCTGTCATTTTCTTAGTATGTAATCCTATTTTTTAAATATGTTGCCTTAATTTCATCTGTTTTATTTCTACTTGCAGTATCCAGATGCCAAAAACTTTCGCTGTTCATCTTGGAAATAGCAAAGATCTGATGGAAATTGCTGAAGATTATGTTGCCCAAAGGGTTCTTAGGGAGCATATACGTGAATCTCTTGGAGTTCGAAATGAAGATCTCCTCATTGCCATTATAAACAGTACTTGCTTGTCTATTTTGCTTGAATAACTGTTTCCTCAATTTATTAAAGAATTTGATGCAAGAACATGAACATACGATACTTTCTAGTTTTATATTGTATTTTTATATTCTGGCCAAATATAATTTTGTGGAATTTCTAGGCATAGCTGCTTTACTGATTCTATGAACTTTAAAATGACAATATTTGTACAAGACTAGGCGAGAAACATTGTATTCTTACTTTGTATGTAAGATAAACTCTATTCATCTAGTGTTGTAGACGCCATACATGATCAATTTTTTACTTAAATTTCCTAGAATCCGTGGAAGGTATAATAAATAAGCATGTTTGATAGTGGCTTGTAGGATGTAATGCTAATTTCCTGAATGAACATATTCACGTTTCTTTGTAAAATTGCAGGTGTATCTCGTGGAAAGGGACAAGATTTATTCCTTCAGTCATTTTATGAAAGTCTTAAATTGATCCGAGAACAAAAGCTTGAAGTGCCTGCAATTCATGCTGTAATAGTTGGAAGTGATATGAATGCTCAGACGAAATTTGAAGTAGAGCTGAGAAACTTCGTGGCAAGGCAAGGAATTCAGGACAGAGTTCACTTCGTCAATAAGACACTTACAGTTGCTCCATACTTGGCTGCAATTGATGTGCTTGTTCAAAATTCTCAGGTATAGTTATTGGCCGTTCCTCAAACAGTAGTTTAGATCTTTTGCCTTTGAGTTGTCTCATCCGTCCTCAATATTTGTATTTCTGCTTCTGAATATTTTCTTTCTTAGCGTACCACAGCTTTGCAAGGGCAATAATAATGCTCACACTGCCCTCGAACCTTTTAAGTGATGACCTGAAAGTATCAATTTTAATGTCCACCACCCTGAGGAGTTGTTCGTAACAGCCAGAGACCCATACAAGAGAAGTGTCAGGCCTTAGTAAATTATTTGGGACGAGAACATAGCATCTAGAATTAAAGTTGGTTAAAATGAAGAAGTGCCTTAGAATATAGTTTCGATTGATGAAACACAACACTAATACATGAATTGAATCTACTTGGAACTACAACTTCAATTAATAATCTATTTTTAAGTTGCTATAATCAGGTGTTTAGAAAGGTCATTTTCTGACCTCAAAGGGTTTGAGAGAAGCTTTGGGAGATATAAATATAATGTCCTGTACACTGGTACCTTTATTGACGTCCCTGGGATTATAAATGTGTTAGATATCCTCGATGTAGATTTCTGATCTCTCTTCGTTCTGTATAGTCACGAGGAGAATGCTTTGGGAGAATAACCATAGAAGCTATGGCATTTCAGTTGCCAGTACTGGTAAGTCTCCCATCAATTATTTCAGCATTGATTTGAACTTCATAAATCTTCCGAAAGTCTCTCGGAACCAATGAAAATTTCTAAGATGGTTTTTGATCAAATAATCGACAGGGCACAGCTGCCGGTGGCACCACTGAGATTGTTGATGATGGTTTGACTGGTTTGCTTCATCCTGTGGGGAAGGAGGGCATTAGTCCATTAGCGAAGAACATTGTAAAGCTCGCTAGTCATGTTGAGAGAAGGTTGAGCATGGGGAAAGAAGGCTACAAGAGGGTGAAAGAAAGGTTCATGGAACATCACATGAGTGAACGAATAGCTTCAGTACTCAGACAAGTTCTTCAGAGTCGTTCTGCTTGAAACCCCCTTTTTGGTAAATTGCAATTGTGAAAATGAGTTTTCTTTATAATGTACAGAGATGATTCTTTTTTTTTTTTTCCGTTTTGTTTAATCTCATCTTCTTTGTAACGAAGAAAACTGTGCTTTTAGAGTATAAGATTGACTAATTTTCCCTTAAATATATGGCCTCTTTGGACGCCTATCGTCCTCATTGTACCAGCTACGTCACGCTTGAGACATGCATCATTCCCAAAAGTTGATTTGGGGATAAAATTTGCTTTTTTTGTAGGACGCATAATTTATAAATTATAAAAAAAAAACAGATGATCAGGTACTAGCGTAGTAACATTTAACGCACATTCATCAATGCTTGTTGGCTGTTGTCTAAATTCATTTACAATTTGCTAAAGATAATATAATTTAAAATATATTTAGATATGTGCGACAAGGAACCAACACTGTTTGCATGGTTATCATATCAAAAAAAAAAAAAAAAAAGCTAAAATTTCT
Source organism: Cymbidium sinense (assembly GCA_021442155.1). Lineage (NCBI taxonomy): Eukaryota > Viridiplantae > Streptophyta > Magnoliopsida > Asparagales > Orchidaceae > Cymbidium > Cymbidium sinense. The sequence continues at coordinate 154,275,549 of CM038219.1, read as the reverse complement.
GCAGAAAATGAAAAAGAAGCTCGAGTTTTGCATTTCTACAACTAGAAGCAAGCTACTGCTTTTAAACCTTTAAGTACATGTAAAGTTATGAACTGCTACAGAATAATCACATACGCATACAAATCTAGTTGTTAGCGCATGGCAAAATCTATTATAGCAGATACTTCCAAAATGCTGGGCGGTCCCTTGATATAACAAGCACCCTTGAGTCCATATAATCAAATGTTGGACGAAATAAGTCATCTGGACCAATAGTTTCCTTCACTAAATCTGTGCTTCCACTCTCACTGAATGCATCAAACACAAACAGCCCCATTCCACATATGCCCATAACAATATTTGAGTTTCCCCAAACCTGAGTGACTGACTGAAGAGTGATGATGAGTTGAATTCTGGCATCAGATAGGTGGCGACAAGACTTCCTTCTGATAAAAATGCTCGATGCTGCTACAGCTCCTCACCGATAATCTTCCTTCAGTGCTCCCAAGTAAAATGGAGTCGCCACGAGAGAAGATGGAGAGAGCATTAGCACCATGCCTGGGTATCTTAAGTCCTAGACCAGAAGGGATTCGAAAATCAAACACATTAACACTATCCTGAGTGCTTAAAACACCATCATTCCCTTCCACTTCAGTAGAGCTTGCTCTGCATCAAATATAACAAGACTTGTTAGATGGAAGTAGAAATCCTTAACAAACTGCACTTCAGCATTAAAAGCTAAGATCGAGCCACAAACTGGTGAAAACACACAAATTATCAGCATAATCTGATCGATATGTTAAGAAGCTGGTTGGTTCAAAGTTATTTAGATAGCAAGGTAATTCAGGCAAGTGTAACTCATACAACAATGTTATCATCTTACTCAAATAATGTAAAGAATGGCAATCATGTTATTAATTATTTTAACAATAAATAGCTTTAACATCTAGATGTCGACGCATTTGAATGACATTTGATATCAGCAAAATATTAGTTAAATGTAAGTTTTGTAACTGTTAGTTGAAGAGGCTACCAAACCAAACAACTAAGTTAATAGCATAACATTAAATAGCATATACTAGTGAATCAAAGAGCCACTAATTTTCCTCTTTCAATGGAAGGGGACCTATAGTACTGCACAACTAGGACTTTAGTAATAAAGATAAAATCTTGTTCAAATCATTACAACTGCCTGATGGTAATAGGTAAAATTTGTAGAGATGAAAATATTTAGAATTATACATTATCAAGCATGAGAAGCATCTTTCTTAATCAGCAAGAAGGCCAAAAAGTTTTCCACGCCAAATTTTGATAACATATGAGAACAAAAAGAATGAAAAGTTTTAGAAAGGAAGACACCAATGAAAGAACACCTTTGACGAACGCCAGCGCCTATCTCGGCATCTGTGTTGTTCACATGAAGGCAATAGATTATTTTGCCAACAAAAGGTACAATTAGGGTTGGCTGTGGATTGAGTGAATTGACATCCCAAAGAGTAATGGCTTCCCTTTCTGCTATTACTACCTTCCCCCTGTTTCTCCATTGGAGAGGGCTTGAGTATTCCATTTCAGCAACTGGACTGTTCACTTCCCATGTCATTACCAGATCACCGTCGCGGATATCATAGGCATTGACAACCTTCTGCCTACTGGATGTGGAGATCATCAACGGTCCACATGGCCTGCACCAAAAAGATTGATTTTCCAACAAGGATGATAGCGTCTGCAGGGAACTTCTGGTACCGGAAGCAGTTGCAGTTCTGCTTGATGAGCCTGAAAAACTATTATCCTTTCCACCTACAACGTGAAAAGCTTTAACATCTTTCGTGTAAAAGTCCCAGGAACAAAATCCAGACTCCAATGCATTCCCAGCTGATGCTGCAACAACATATTGTCCAGAGCATCCATCTATTCCAGGGGCACGAATTAGCCAACAATCACCCCATAAATTGCTTGGAAAGCCAGCTGGAGGCTTGTATTCAGATTTCACCTGGTACAGGCATAAGCAATTTCTGAGTCCATTGTCCCTTGGGTCAAATTTAATCCAACAAAAAAAGGCAGCAAAATGTGGACAAAAGGTAAGAATTAAAGCAATTTGCAGTGAATTGACAATTTAATGAAATGAAAGTAAATTTCTCCTTCGTGATAACTTGAGTAATCAATTAGATTGCCATGGATGTCAAGCAAAGGACTATCATGCATTTGGACTAACTCTATAGGACAATTTGACAAAACTAGCATCATCATTTAACTGGTCTGGAATTGAAAATGGTAGCATAATTTACAAAAAATGAATTTGAAATAAATAACGCAAGGATTTTTGTGATCTATGGCATACCTCACAGTTGGAGATGTCATAGTAGGAACACGAATTGTCATCATGAGCAAGAAGAACAGCTTCTCCTCCAGAAACAAACCATCCTCCAGTCGAAACCTTTCGACCAATTTCAGACAGCTGATGAATACTAGACTCCTCAGTAGCTAGACATGACATCGATGGAGGATTATTCTCGGAAGAGCCAATTTCTTCAAGTTTTTCATTAGATTCCAGTGCAAGCTCCTGTTGTTGCCCTTTAATCATGCTCCTTGAATCATATTGGCCAGATGATGCATGCTCAGGTTGCTTTTTGTTTACCATGCCATTAGTGAATTGCACGTTTACATCTAAATTTTTAGGTTTAGGCTGCTCTTCTCTTAAAGAAGCCAAAAATTTCAGTGCAATGGGGATTTCATCAGTCAAACCATCATCTATATTTTGGCCTCCATTCATCCTTAAACAAGCTGCTTCACAGCACTTATCCTGTTCTGCCGAGATAACTGATGGAAGACGATCCCTCATTAGCCTATGATGTGGGAAGAATCTAGCTTCCAGTTCTTCATGGTCCAAGCTTTTACAAGAAGGTAATGAATTCCTTATTTTTTCTGTCAGATTTGAAACTACACAATCATCAAATTTGCCAGCATATGATGAAAAAAATTCAAAATTGGCCCCATCCTTAATGTCATCCACAGCTTTTTCAACGCCAAATATTTTCTTCTGGATATCAGAAAGAACCAGCCTTGAGTTACCTGGTTTGTTCTTATCTAACATATCTTTGGTTTGCTTGATCTCCAGGACTATTTTATGAACCTTAAGCCATTCTGTAATCTCAGGCATGGAGGTTAAGCCATCACTTAAGATGCCTAAAATTTCTTCTGGCAGGAAACCAAAATCCAATGGCTCATCCTTTGGAACCAGAGTATTGGCACTGGTCTGTGAAGCCTGAGGAGATGAGTTAGGCGCAATAAACAAATCCACATGTGAAATTTAAATGACCTAATCACTTTTATTTTTGTGAATTCAGCAATTGTCTAAATGTTTGATAAATTTCAGCCGAGATAAAGAACAAAATTTGAGCCAAGACTTCTTTTTTGAACTTTTTAAGATACTCTTCACAACAGTTTATAATAAATGTGATGCTAGCAAGCCTCAATTTCTCATTTTAACCATGTTCATGAAACACAAAAAAAGAATTCCAATTTTATTTATGGGAAATGCTACAAGAATGACTACTCTACTAATTTATTCTTCTGCAAAACTCCTTATTGTACTATTTCAAATTTTCACACCTAATTATCGACACACTTCAATTTTGTTAGGCTTATGACTGATCAAATTTTTTTATAAAGATTTATAATCGTAAATATTTTTATTTGTAATTTTATTATTATATATATTTTTCTATATATATTCTCATAATCTCGTATTAGGCCATTAGTAAGTAAAAGACACATTAAAAAAAGGCGAAAGGTTACAGCAGTAATAAGCGTTTGGTCATACCTGTAGTTCTCTTGTTGGTTCTATAGAAGGAAGTTCAGTCAACTGGCAGAAATCAATAGATCCATCAAAATTAGGATCAATGAGCTCCTTAAGCCATGATTCCAGGTCTTCTACACTCTCAGACAGGCTTGATTCATCCTGTTGCACTCCCTCATGTCGCAATGAATCTAAGTCTTTCACAGTTTTTTTATCATCAATCTCTTTACATTGGGTAAGGTCTTTCTCTCCATCTACAAAGCCATCCCTTTTTGTAACACGACACAGGACATAGGTATCCTGCAACAAAAGATAGAAGAGTACATAAAAAACAGTGCACGGTTCGAGGGAAGCAATTCAAAATGGTCCAAAATGCGGCTTTTAGTTATATCTCCAACTTATATCTAACAGCAGAGGCTTCCATATATAACCCTGAGCATTGATAAACCTGATCTAAAAGAAAGATGCAGACTAATAACTATCAAGAAAAAAATGAAGGTAGATTACCTTCATTCCAGGAGTTTTATTGCACTCTTTTTCATCCATGTAGTATTCATGCATGATCCAATCTGTGCGCTTTCCATAGGGAGGCCTACCTTCATGGAAAACTAGTGTCTTCTTGGTTCCTATAACCCGATTGTGGAATTTGATGTTTCGATCCTTACCAGTAGACTTCCAATAGCCTGCTTCGGTGGCTCGATTTGAGCGTGTACCGTTTGGGTACTTTCTATCACGGGAGGTGAAGAAGTGCCACTTACTGTCTCTGGTGGGTGTCTGACAACATGCTGCAAGTAAAATAAAAGATATAAATGATGAGATTCCACGGAATTAGCCACAGCAACTTCATAACATTGTCAGTTTTCAATGTCGTTAAAGAATAATCAGAAAAATTACCGGGTAAATCCCAAGGCTCGTGCTTATATATATCCAACTCTGGTATCACTTCGATGTCAACCTTCAGGCCTAAGTTTTTCCTCTTAAGATAGTGGGATATGAGCTCTACATCTGTCGGATGAAAGCAAACCCAGGTGGTAGAGAAATCGTCTTTAAAGCTTCCATTCTACTAGAAATACGAAGTTGAAAGAAAATGTGAAACACAACAACATCGGCATGCTAATACAGTTATGAGAAATATTGCGCAGACAGCAAAATCCTAACAAGCAATCCAATATTTATAAATAGACATGAATTTTATTACAGACATACTTGTTAAAACCAGTGCAAGAGGCGTGCAAATAAAGAAGTGCTTCATTGTTTTCTAAAGGTATGAGATTGTGCAAAACAAAGAAAACTTTGGAAAGAAAATTTAAATAAATTCAACGGGATAATATGTTAATTGGAAATATATGTGATAAAAGAAAATTTTGATGTCATGAAAACTATATCATTGAGTCTGACATCAGAAGTCCAATTTCACCTACAAGTAAACTAGAGGTTACAAATAGGAGTTGTGAAATATAGCAAATCCAACAGGCACTTAATAAGAAAAGATGCTTAAGCAATAATCATCTCATTATCTGAAAGATCATCTAACAAAGGATTGCATCTTGAGGCTGAACATAGTGGGTTAACCCTTATACCTTCTTAAAATGATTAGACTCTCATGATTAGACTTTCATAATGTCCATGATAGCTTTACACACACTTTCATGACATTCCATTTTGGTCTAATTTAGATCTCTCTATTTCCCATCCTAGCACTGCAAACAGGACAGAACGAGTATAATTCTGTCATGAATCCTTCAATTTTTTTCATTGCACTTAAGCTAAACTTGAACATGGTTTGATTTTTTTTAATTTTTTCAATATTTTTTTAACTTTTCTATACTTGTCAAACTAATATTATTTTTAGTTTAAACTTTTAAACTCATCATTTAACAAAAATCTATTCATAATAATTGATGTTATTCTCTAAGTATGTTTTTAACCTTTTTTTAATAATTGGATATTTCTGAAAAAAATAAATTTAATTAAGAGTAACAACAAATAAACATGAGCACCTCACCATTCAAGCTTGTATTTACATGCCAAGCTTCATTAATCATATTCAGACTTGGTCAATTGTGTAAGTATCAAGATGTTCGGCAAGCTTACTAGTTTGTTTACACCTGCTTATAATAAGCTAAAATATTAACACTAAAGGGAATAGAAGCAAAGTAATCAGTCACCTAAATCTTCATTTCATAAAGATGTATAATCTATTATGAATATAGCAACTGAAACTAGAGACAAACACAACACAAAAGATGAGTGAATGGTGTAAATATAAGGCTTACATGCATCTGCAACAATTCTATGTCATATTTTTCCAACTTCAAACTCAAATTCATTGTAAAACAGACTTACACAACCATACAGGGAATAAACCTTTATAAATATTACACAAACTATGTGGTCATATGGGATCAATTTTATTTTTCATTTTCTATTTTCTATTTTTATTTTATTTATTTATATTTTGCTTCAAAACAAAATGTACTTACATAATCTTCTTATGGTGGCGACAATGGCGACGGTGATTGATTGTGGTGGGCGATGACTATAGCTAGTAGTGGGCAACTGTTGATTGTGGCAACTGAACAATAATTATAGTTATTTTTAAAAAGATTCAACAATTATTTTAAATATTTTTTAAAATAATATAATTTATTTTTAAAATTAAAAAATAAACGCATGAAAAATACACCAAATAAATAGGTTAACATAAAAATAAAATGTAAAACAAAATTGAACCCAAACATGCCCTAAACATCCAACAATATGATTAAAGCAAACATTATAACTTCAAGTTCCAAAAGTACCGTGGGAGAAACAAATAGAACTTCTACAAATTTCTAAGAACTACAATGTAAGATCTTTAAAAAAAAAAAAAAAAGCTTTATTCTAATGTATGCATCTTCCATACGAAAAACCACTTTTGAATCCATATAATAGATCATGAAATGTGAGATTTCAATACCTCAACTCTATTATGAATGACTAAAAGGCGAATTCAGCTTCAATAACAAGTACTCAGCACAGGCATGAGAAATCTAAATTCCAACATAGCTCTAACCATGTCTAAGAAAATCAGCCTAACGTTTAATGATCAAATCGGATCATAATCTTCATATCCCTTCAACCTTATGGATGGAAACTTTTATATCAGAATTCCTACCAGGAAAACGAAAAATTTCCTCCGAAAGACTATCAAACCTACAGATATTACTTTATTAGGGTTCAAGCATTCAGCCATAAAAATTTCACAATCAACTGAAAGAGCCTCGAATATGTCTTCGGGTACTGCAATATATATATATATATATATAAAGAAACTCACAAACCGATTCCTTGAAAAAGTTCGAAAACGCACCAAGACTAGACTTTGAAGCTGAGTAGGTTTCGAAAACACATCAAAACGCAAATAAAAGAAGAAACTAGAGTCGATAAAGTCTTACCAAGTAATCCAACGAACAGGATGCCCTCGGATGGCCCGCAGAAATTGCAAGCGAAGAGCAATTCAAGGAAACTGAAAGCTGAAATCCACCTGAAGAGAAGTATCGGACGAGCAGCAGCCAGTGTGGAAGAAGGAGAGTTCGAAGACTATTGACTCCAAAGGATTTTAATTGCCTCCTAAACCGCGTGAGCTTGAGGCGCTTTACGAAGAATTTTCCTTCGCTGCTACGCGATTGGTCAGTGAACTTTCTTCGAGCACGTAACTCCGAATCGAGGATTTATGTTTGTAGCCCAAAGAAAGAAAATAGTTATCTCAGATTTCTAAATTAAGGAGCCTGATATAAAATAAAGGCACGGCCAAAACAAAATAAAGATATAGTTTACCTCCATAAGAGAACTACCCAATCAGGACTTATTACCGCTGGGTAAATGCCTAACTCCTCATAATGCTTTAAATCCACGTAGGCAAGTTTTATCTTTGTAAGATGTTTGTTATTAACTACCCCAAGAAACTGAGATGGTATGAATTTATGACTTAATCTAATGCAAATTTTATTAAATTTATTTGATTCTTTTGGACTTTTTATTTTGACACAGGCTATGAGATTTTGTATACCCAAATGCATGAGAATTTGATTATGGCCAAATAAGAGAGAAATAGTATTTTTCCACCAAAGCCTCTCATAGGTTAAGCATTGATTCTCTGGCAAAGATGGAAGTCCCCTTTTAATAAGAGTGAAATAATATCGAGCTAAGGGGTTGCTAAAAATTTTCTTATATTGATTTAATTCCTAGGTTTTTATGTGAGGTTATGAGTTGTTTTAAAATTTTAGTTATGAGTTGTTAATTAGGGTAGAAAAATTAATTTTTATCTTAAGAGCATACCGCATCCAGGCTACACATTCAAGCATCAATCATAAAGAAACTATAAAAAGTATGCTGCTTTAATGCGCAATCTAAACACAACATCAAATAATTTTATAGACTACCGTAAAAGAATAAAAGGTCATTGCGGTCGAGTTCTACCGTACACCCCGAAAAGAGAAAAAAAAATATGGGTATCCGATCTCTACCCTTATACAACTCGGATTACAAAAAATAATATATGCAATGGGGGGTCTTCTTTTCTTCATTTCTTCCTTCTCTTTTTTTTTTATTTGATTTGCTCTAAAGGCAACATAGGACACCCTGGGGATTAAGCCTTCTGGCCATTGCTCATCCTAATCCCTCATAACACTAATCCTAATTTCTAATGCAAAATTACATCAAAAATAGAAAAAATAAATTTAGCTACACCTACAAAATAAATGTTAGCTAAATACACCATACAACCCAAACAGTTATATGAATAATTTGGGCATAGCGCCCCACACATGGGTAACCAAGCCCACATATCCTAATGTGAATTATGCTTAGGAGCTAAGCAACTTGCACAATAAACACATTTATATTTTTATTACAGCGGCCCCTTAAGCACAACCCCCTGCATAAAATATGATTAGGCTAATAACAACATAACATTCAGTCTATGAAATATACATCCTAACATCCAGTCTACGAAATATATATCCTAACATCCAGTCTAAAATATTATATCACAAAATAAAATACAACATCATACATACAATGCCCTAACTTAGCACTAGAAGTGGTGACTTAATATTCTAATGTGTGTGCTTAAAGCTTGTGTGACAAGACGTTATTAGGCTTCTTTAATTTAAATTTCAATTTGGAGTTTGAATTTGTTTAAATTTTACCTTTGGGTGATTTCAATTTAAATAATTTAATGATTTACTTTTCATTTTTATTTCACTTTTATTTGGTTAAAATAATGTTTAGGTTTTCAAGAATGAAGAGTAGAGTGAAATCCATTTGTAGATGGAACTCACCCTATTCTACATCCTAATTCCTAAAGAATCTAACTAAGGTCCTTAAGTATCTTAATTAGCCCATTTGAATTTATGTAATTCATTTGATTTGATTTATTCGACTTGATTTAGAATTTAGAATTTGAGTTTGTTTAAGTATTTGATTGGTTGATTTTGGATTTAGATATTTTGGTTTAATTGCATCTTGATAATTCAATACCCTTAATATCTAATAAAGTTTAAGTTTATTTAAGTTCATGTGTTTTTGGTTGATTAATTTTTAGATTATATATTTTGATTTAACTAAATCTTGATAATTCAATATCCTTGATATCTATTGAAGTTTAAGTTTGTTTAAATTCATGTATTTTTGATTGATTAATTTCATATTAGATGTCTTGGTTTAGTTAAATCTTGATAATTCAATATCCTATTTAATTCTTTTCTTTGACTATGGTTATGTGACTTGACTTTATGTTTATTTGATTTGATTATGGTTCATTCATTTATAGTTTAATCAGATTAGATTAATTGAGATTTTATTTTGATTTTTAATTAAGTTTGATTCCTTGTAATTAGAATTTTATCTTTAATCACATCTATTTGTCATGTTCATCAAAGTTTGGTTTATATTTTGATTTCATACATTGGATAGTTGATTAGTTTATCTTATTTAAGTAGGTTGAATGAGATTTGATTTGATTATATATTAAATTGATGATGGTCTTTCTTAATTTAATTTAATTTAATTTAATTTAATTTGATTTGATTAGGTCTATTGGTCTATGAATTTGCTTAGGTTCAATGTGATTATGTAATTAGTTTTAATTAAGAAGTGTATTTATGTTAATTATAAAAGTTTGTTTAATTTTCAATTTGATTTCATATTTGTTTAGACTAATGATGTAATTAATGACTTAAAAATTTAGGTTTAATTTAGGCTTTGATTAATATTTAATTACATTTATGTTTGATTAAGTTTAAGTTTAATATGATTAATTTAATTAACTTAATTATTTTATTTAAGAGGTGTGATTGATTATTAAATTAAATAAAGATTTGTTTTGTCTTTAATTTGATTTCATATTTATTTAGGTTAATGATGTAATTAGTGATGATTTAAGTTTAAATTAGGATTTGATTAGCATTTAATTGCATTTTATGTTTAGTTAAGCTTAAGTTTAATATGATTCATTTAATTGACTTAATTAGTTTATTTAATAGGTGTGATTAAATTAATTAGTAGATTAATTAGGTTTTTGATTTGGATTAATTTTAATGTAATTTATAAAATTAATTTAGTTTATTAAGATGATGGATTAATTTATTAAGTTCGCATTAATTAGGTGTTAGATTAATTAAGTTTGATTAAGGGTAATTAAAATTTTAAATTACTAGATTAATTAAGGGTTTGTTTAATTAGAGATTAATGACTTCATGATTTAAGTTTAATTTAAGTTTTGATTAGTGTTTAATTACATCTTAATTATGTTCGATTAAGCTTATGTTTGATATGATTAATTTGATTAACTTAATTGAGGTGATGATTATTAAATTTAATTAAGTGTTTGATTTAAGCTTAATTTTATAGTTAGCTTTAATGTAACTTATTTAAATTAATTTGATTAATTAAGGTGATGGATTGATTTATTAAGTTTACATTACTTAGATGTTTGACTTATTAAGTTTGATTAAGAGTAATTAAATTTTTAAATCATTAGATTAATTAAGGGTTTGTTTAATTAGAGATTAATGACTTATTTTCTCACATGTGAGTGATTTGATTTAGTTAACTGCTTTGTTTAAGTTTGATTTGATGAAAGGATTATTGTTATTATCATCATTGTTATTAAGTGAATTAATTATTTATTTCATTTCAATTAAGTTTTATTATTTATTATTAGAGTTTTATTTGATTTGATTCACTTATTATGTTTGTTTGATTTTATTAACATGTTTGATTTAGTTATTAGGTTGAAATATTTATTAGTTAATTAATTATCTTATTCCAAATAGATGTGATTTAATCATATGCTAATTAAGTTTACTTTAATTTTATTTGGTTTAATTCGATAAGTATCAAATGATTAAAGTTTTCTAAATTTATTGAATTTTGGGTTTGATTTAAGATTTAATCTTTCAATTGAGTTTTATTAACCTAAACAGGTTTAATCATATTTAATTTAATCTCCTCTAAAGATGATATTTTTCTAATTTGAGGTTTGATTAATGATTGCTTAAGTGATATTTTATTTCTGATTTTGATTTGATATTTAAATTATTTTTAGGTTATGTTTTAATTAACTTCTAAATTGATTAAATTCTACTCTTAAATGTTTGTTTGGGGTTCATTAGGATTCAAAATATCATATTATTTTATTAAGAGTTCTAAATGTTAATTGAAGTGATTTAAGCCATTTTGAAGATTTTTATAAATTTCTAAATTTTTATTTGATTTATTTTATTAAAATGAATAATCTGAACTTTAAAATTTAATTTCTCCCAATCAAGATTTTCACTTGAAATTTTTATGATAGGTGTATTTTAACTTTAATTTCAATTCCTAAGAATTTCAACTTAATCTCACTTATATTTTTAGTTTAATTAATAAAATTTGATTTTTTACTAAAACTTAAATTAAGCTCAAGCTACTTAGTAAAATTTAGAGATTTTGAGTTTATTAGATTTTTCTCGGAAAGAAAAATCCAATGAGCCTTTGTTTGCAATTTTTGGCTAAATATTTTATTTTTTATAAATTTTTTAAGTTTCGGGTAATTTAAATTAAATTTTTTTTATATAAAAAGGAAATACGCGCGGTGCTGACGTCAGCCATTGGGTGGGAAGGGAAAATAACCCGCGACTCGTCCGTCGCAATCGCGCGATCGACATTCGATCGCATCGCGATCCGGCGTCCTATCCGCGGAGATCCGAAGCCGTCATCGAGAACCGCGACGCTTGGACGATCCGGATCATATCTATCGAAGGCTGATCGCGAATCCACCCACCCACTGAGTCATCCGATCCCCAAACCGGGATTGACGGCATGTAACGGCAAGAATGAGCGTATTTTTTTTTAAAGGGAAAAATAAGGGTTTCTAAGCTAAAATTTGTCCAAATAGACCCATTTTCATGTTGATTTGCATTGAAAAAAAAAATTATTTTCTAATTTGGATGGTTTAACGTAAAAATGAGAGATTATCTAAGAGAAATTCCTAAAATTGTGAAAAAATTAATACAAAATATGCGGAATCCTAAGGACTACGGTTTGACGAAATTTGCCTCGTCGGGGATGATTTCCGATGACGGTGAAGATTCGAGCGAACTCCTAGGTATGTGAGGAAGCTCTTGAGTGATCTTAGCCCTTGCCTCCCTTCGGAATGTCACATTCTTTGATGTCTACCGTCGCCTCATCGGAAGAGCAATTATTTATGTTTTTAAGCTAAAAAATGACTCAAAGAAGTGGGGGATGAGTTCCTTTTTTGCTTTGGGGGCTGAATGATGGGAGGAAGATATCAAAAGCCTTATCCCTCCCTTCTTTTATAATGGCCGAAAAGATAATCTTTTTTTTTGAATTGTTTGGCTCCAAATTGATTGTCATCTTGCTTGGGGTGATTGGGATAAATGATAGATTGATTGAGGACTTTGAATTTTTGCTCTAAAGTCTCCTCTTGCTATCATATGATCAGATTTATTTAATGCAAATATTGGGGAGGAGTTAAGTGCATGTGATGAGAGAAATTAAATGAGGTTGGGTGGAATCCTATGTGGGGGAGGATCCATGAGAGATTTAAATTGGTTAAGTTGGTTTTAGGCTGATCGTAAATAAGTTTGGGTCGAGTTTGATCAGCCCCCAATGAGTTTTGGATTGGTTTCAAGGGATTTGACCCAATTTGGATCACATGGGTCATTTTGGGTCAAATTGACCAATTTGACCAAAATTGCAAATTAGCTTGGTTATGGGTTGATTCATGTTCAATTGGCTAATTGAAGATGAATGTGATTTTAGTTTGAATTAATTTGGGTTTAATTTGGAGACCTTTAGCCTAATTTGAGCTAGGTTGGGTCAAGTTGACTAATTGGGCTCGATTGATCAAATTAGGTTTAATTATGGCTTTGGTCAAGTTCAATAATCAATTTGGAATGAACTTGAGCCATTGGTTACAGTAAATTTGGGTTAGATCATGATTTAACTCGATTTAATCCTTTAGGCCAATTTGGGTCAATTTGGATCAAATGGCCAATTGGGTTTGGTTTGGCCCCAATTGATTGCAATTGATCATCCTAGGGTGATCAACAATCATGGTGGAAGATTTTGGTGAGCTTGGTTCAATCCAATTTGAGTTGGATTAGAAGTTGGCTCAAATGGATCCTTTAGGTCACTTTGGATCAAGTGGACCTAAGTGGGTCAATTGATTTAGTTTTGGTTTGATTCGAGTTTAGTTGAACTTATATATGAGCCCTAGATTGAAATATAAATTCAACTAAAATTAATTGGAGTCTTATTTGAAATTTTCAAGTCAAAAGGGTTAAGTTTGACTTGGGTTTTGATTTGATTTGATGATTATATGTTTCATTTATATTTGGGTAGATAATTAAATGAATGATTTATTTAATAGAAAATTCATTAGTTTTGACTTGATCATGATAGAATTTGGCTAAGTCCAAAGAATTAACTTAAAAGATTCAGATTGAATTTAGATTTAATTTTCAATATAGTTTTGGTCATTTGAATTTTGATTTCATTTATATTGAATATAAATGATGAAATAATTAATTTATAAAGAGATAAATTGAGTTTGATTTGATTTAAGAGAGTTTTGGCTAAGCTTATGAATGTAATTCATATGGCTTATGAAGGGATTTTAGGATTTGAATTTGATTTTGAGTTTCAATTATTTGGAGTTAAATTTTGAAATTTGAATTTGAATTTGAGATTTGGTTTGAAAATTGAGTCTGAGTTTGATTTGAGAAAGTGTATCTAGATTAAGTTTATGGTATGTGATAGGTAATTTTCTTAAATCTTAAAGCATAGCTTAATCTTATGATTAATACTTCTAAGTTTCTAGGCTTAGGTTAAGTGTTCACCTAATCACTTAGAGTAGTCGAGAGTGAAGAAGAGTCCTAAGTAAGAAGAGGAGATCGAATGTCAAATTATAAATATACATATTTTAGATAATTAATTTGTAAAAATTTCTATTTATAAAGAGGATTTACATACATACTACACAATTCTTATGTATTTATATATCTAATACATAAAGTTAGATATTTACTTATCTAACATTTTATATGCTTAAAAGGTGCATTTCACTTTTAAAAAGTGAATAAAGTAGTATTTTTAATGTGATATTGAAGATTAAGGTGATATATATATAAAGATTGAAGTTTAGGTGTTAGATATCTAAATATATAATAATTGTGTGGTATATATATATATATATATATATATATGTAAATCCCCCCATTTATAAATTGTAAAATATTATATTTCCCGCCTAAAATTTTCGGCTGGATCCCGCATTCTCCACACTGATATTTAATAATGATAGAAATGCCCTTTGTCGTAAAACTAGTAGGATCCCGTCGTTCGAAACCCTCGTTCTTCTCCTCCTTCCGCTCCGTTACTACCCGAAACCATCGAGGAAGAGAAGCAAGACGTCGTGATGGTAACCCTCGTCTTTCCTCCTACCTTCTTCCTTCGCGCGCTTCAGTTTGTATAAATCCCGTAAATCTACCTTCGAGAGGGGTTTACTAAATTCGGGATTGAAGGTGGTTTTATGGGATTTATTAAATCCCTGATAAGTGTTTTGCAGGATTTACGTGATTTAACCACTTGAATCTCGAGTAAATCCGTTACCAAGCACCTCTTGAGAACTCTTGACAGCTGAAGGCGACACAGGAGATCGGCGACTCAAGTGTGGAAACTCGGGGTGTTCCAGCGAATCTCAGGGACGAAACGAACGAATTTCATTCTTTGAGCTCCTGAATCCCAGATTACGGAACAGAGAGGTAAAATACTTGATTCAGATTTTTGTTTTCAGTGTAATATTGGGATTTTCTGTTGTGTTTCTTGGATTTCCTTTACATTTCCTGATTCTCTGATGGTACGCTTTTCTATTATTTGATATAGAGTTTTGTCTCTAGCTCCTTATGCCCAATATCCGATCTAGGTATTTGATAGACGATTCTTTTCTGTAATTATAGGATTTTCACGTTAAGTGTATATGATTCTTCGTTTTTTTTTCTTAGAGTTGTCTCTGGCATATAGGTATTACGTCTTAGTCAAGAACTTCATATAAAACATCCTTGAACGGTAAAATGGAGAAATAAACATATCGAGGTGCAAGGTAAATTCGTGTTTCAGTTTGAAAAACAGTGACCACTAATTTGGTTGAATTGCAAAACATATTACATTGAACCAAACCTAGAGCCCTAGTGGAGCTGAACCAGCTCTGACCCACCTTCGACCTCTTCACACGAACCGAACTTAGCAAGATGCATTGATTATTATTTTCATATGATTGCTAAGCATTGATCAATGTTTTTATCCTTTTCTCTAAGCAGGGTTAGATTTGGGATCATGACTAAGGAAGAACATATTGATAAAAAAGATGACATGCAAATTGATGTACATGCTCCTGGGGATCAACGATTGAACCAAGTGGCTCATGAATTTAGCTTTGATTATCTTAAAGCTTATTATGGTATTCATCCTTCATGATGATATTTGCTTTTGTAATAATCTATTGGCTCTTTTTTTAATTGAGAAGGTCATTATCTGTTTCTTTCATGATCATCGTTGCTTCAACTTGGCTAATAGTTATGCAGTTTCCATGGTTATATTGTAATGTGAGAACATATTAGCTTTTAGAATTTTCATCTTGTTGTTCCATATTCTTAAGCTATTAAATGTCTCATTAAATCCTTATCCATAGCACTTCTTAGATGTACTGCACTTTTTCCTCTCTTCAGACTTAAGTTATTAATCTTAGATTGATACCATGCTCAAACTTTAGTGTCACATTTTTTGCTTGATTGCAATGCATATGTATGCTTATCTTTTGTTTTTTTTTGTTCTAACTCTCTTTTTTGTAGAAGAAGATTCATTTTTTAATATTTTATAATAATCTGTACTTTTCCTGATAAATAGTCAACAATATAGTTTTGTATATGTGGGTGGAAATATATTCATGGAACTTGGTTAATTTTTTAAAAGCCATAGTGACATCTGTCTTGTGAATGAGAAAAGGCTATGTTTATCAAGTTAAAGGTGAATTTTTGCTTTATTTTTGACGATGTGATGGGATGAACAAAAGAAAAATTCAAATTTGTTTGAATTTTTATTGTCCTTCGGTGAATATAATTTAACAAATTTATGTTTTTTCAGTAGGGTTAATCTTTCAATTAGTCAATTTTTTACTATATGGGCCCACCCTTTTAAAAAAAATCTTGATTTTGCTCACAAATTGTACATTCATTCTTATTACAGGAAAACTCTTTCCATATTCTGATATTTTTCGATGGATGTCGTACGGGAATGGTATACCAAATATTGCTAATATAGTTTTTTAATGCATTTCTTATAGCCAATTCTTTGTTCTTGAATCTATTTTTACTTTGTTTCGGTTACTTTTTTCTGCAGATGGAAAGCATCCAGCATGTGATGAGTCTTACTTCAATCGAAGGGAATTTTCTTTCACTTTGGAAAATGATGTGTACCTTCGCTTTCAGTCGTTTGAAAGTGCCATTAACTTGGAAAACTCTATTAAGGAGAAATGCCCTCACAAGATTGACATTGGACCTGTGTATAGTGTAGATGTATGATCAAATACCTTTTCCACTGCTAATATTACTCAAGGGTTTTCCTTTTAAATTTACACGATTTGTCTCCTATTTGACTTTTAATGATTAATCTTTTCTTGAATGTGTTCTAAACAATTTTCCACAGCCTTCAAAAAGGCATGCGTATGCACAAGCTGGAAATAATGTTTTCACACCAGTTGAGAGGGAGCTCATTTTTGATATTGTAAGCTTACTACATTTGGTTAATTAGATGAGACCAAGTTACGAAGTTATTACTTGGTTTCCTTTTTTTGAATTCATTATGTTTATTTGCAACAGGATATAACTGAATATGATGATGTTAGATACTGCTGTTCTGGTTCAGACATCTGCTTGAATTGTTGGCCTTTAATGGCAATTGCTATTAAAGTGATAGACACAGCTTTAAGAGGTTGAAGTGCATGATTTTTACTGTAATGCCTAGATAATGCCTCTTTCTTCTCTGAAGTGATCTTGAAATTTCAAGTATTAGGGACATCTTAATTCCATATTTACTGCTTTGTTGAAGTTACATTAAAGCTTTTATCAGGTAAGGATATCCACTTAATTAACTATTTCTTCTTGTATCACAGATGATTTTGGTTTCAATCATATCTTGTGGGTTTATAGTGGTCGTCGTGGTGTTCATTGTTGGGTGTGTGATGGTAGGGCAAGAAGGTAAAGTAGATATCTCAGATAACCTGATGATATTTATTCAAGTTGATGAGCATGCCTTTGTGTATCCACTTATATCATTTATGATGTTAAGTTGTCTGAATTTCTCCCAGACTCAGCAATGAAGTGAGGTCCTCTATAACTGATTATTTCCATGTATATAAGGTGATAACTTGTCTCATGAATTCAGAACGAGTCTTGTTTTACAATTTTGCACTCTTTAGTATTGTTTTATGTTAGGGTGGTGAAAATAACTTGAAGAAAGCATCATTGACTGGTCCAGTTCTTCACCCTCTTCTTGCGTAAGTAATTTGTTCAATTGAGTTTCTTGTGCCTGACAGTCTTATATTTACTTGAGAAGATTTCCTAAATTGAGTATTTAAACAGGAGAGCATACACAGATGTCTTGCTAGATTATTTTGAGAGAAAACTGATACATAACCAAAGGTTATTTTCAGTTGAAGAGAGATACCAGAAGATCCTTGATGTCATTCCAGATAAATGTAAGCTTACCATGCTTTTCATTTTCCACCTGGAAAAGCTTTGCTATTACTGAGATTTCTAGCTCTTCAGCTGTTACTTCAGAGATATATGAAAAATGGCAAGGGAATAAGAGATCTTCCACTTCTGAAGAAGGTCGATGGGATCAATTAAAGAGTATATTGCAATCCGGAAAGCATAAGGTTTGCCTTTAATCCTTCTTATTCGGCGTTGAATTATTGGGATCATTAGTCTATAACAAATACTGCCTATATAATGCACTTTTTCTCTTGACATCCATTTTTCTAAATCGAAACTAAATCGGTGTGCTTTATTTGATTAATGCACCACAGAAATGAAATTAGTTGATTCATCTCCCAATGTTTTTGAGGTTTGAATTACCTTTTTTATTTATTTATTTTGGAAATACAGGTAAGACTGCATACATTAATCCCTTCAGTCCGCTTTGGCAGCAGGAGCTTCACATAGTGGTTGTCTTAGATTAATTTTATCTTTTTGGTGTACTCTCAGCGGCATTAGGAGAATAAATACTCATAATTTCATTATGTGTAAATGAAATCCTCTGTAGGAAGTAGAGATTTAGACCTACTTTTGAATAACAGAAGAATAGAGATTTAGGGTATTAAGAAATGAAGGCCACTAGATCAGGGATGCAACTTGAAAATTAAGTAAATCTAAACCAATTTAAATGGTTTGAACGTTTACTGCTTGTGATTGAGATTTCACCATAGAATGGAGGGCGGGCTTGATGGGCTTGATGGAGGTTTAATAGTCTATCATATATGATACACCAATTATTCATCTTGTATTCTCATAACTGGTTATAATTTTTGTTATATTTATTCTTATTTAAACTCATTTACTTTGCTTACACTATTCTATTTCTGCCATAGGGGCTCCGTAGGTGTGTAGAAGAGATAGTTTTCTCTATACCTTCCCAAGAATTGATATGGAGGTTGGTAAAATTCTCCTCATACTCGTTCGTATGGGATTATTGATATAAATATCTCATGATTTTATTGCGATTCTAGCTCAGGTTTCGAAGCATATGAACCATTTGCTAAAGGCACCTTTCTGTGTTCACCCAAAAACAGGTTGACATATTTAGCATATGAACCGTTTGTACTTACTATTAGTTGCTTTCTTACAAGCATTTGTTTCTGTTGTGTTTCAGGACGTGTCTGTGTTCCCATTGATCCTAAGCATTGTGATGATTTTGATCCTTCGTCTGTGCCAACCCTCTCTACGGTATGATTTCCATAATAATTACTGCTCATTGAACCTTATTATTCAGTGACTAATGGATTATAATATTTTATAATAGGATGCGCTATATTTAAGAGGTTGTTACATCTTAGGAAAACAGTTATGTGCTGCCTTGTTGTCATATGATATATTACTCTGAGCTTCCTATAATTTAATACAACATTGATGGTTCTTGTCTGGACTGACTCGTGCATTCTTTAAATGCAGCATTGACTGCCAAAATCAGCTTATTTTTCACTTCTAATTAAGCCTGAGCAAATCTTGAACTTCATAACCTTTTAATGCTTATTTATTTGTCAATATGAGCGAATTATAAATTTTCTTTTGAATTGTCAAAGTTTCAAATAAATGAGGACCAGCATTCTTGATCCGCTGAACCCGTTTGATGCTCTGCATTTTAGCTAATTATGCAATTCCAATACATAAATCACTTCACTATATGGTTGTATCTTAGATATGTCTCAATTCGTATGCATTTACACATCTAATGTCCAAAGTTTGATATTTATACATATAGTATTTTTCTTGTGTATTAATGGTGCATTTCACTTTATAAAAGCTAGTGATCAAGGATGGAACCATCTTGACTTTAGGGTTGCCATCCCTCAAGTATTTTTTTTTTAAAAGATGTTAGTTTTTAGACTTTGTCCACCCTCAATTTGCTTTATTTTTTTTTCAATCAACGCCTCCCAAAAAAAACCCAATTTAATCCACTAATCTCAATGAACTAGTTTATTAGTTGAAATAAAAGTCCAAAAGTTTAATAATCTTGCCCACTATATTTTATTATTAATTTAGTGGTATTATTTTACTAATTACTAATATTTTTCTCCAAAAATATTAATTTTATGTATTTTTTATTCTTATTATTGTTATTATTATTATATAATCATTTAAAAATTTGTCCATCCTATAGAAAAGAACTAGCTATAGTATGTTTTTATGTGATATTGCATATTTATGTGTTTATGTATTAGATATATAAATATATAAGAATTGTCTGCTATATATATATATGCATAGTAGAGCCCAGGTAATGATTGGGCTGCTTAATCACAATGTTAGACCCTTGCCCGTGTCAAAGCTTTAGGCGAAACCATCTTGAATCTACCTATCAGACTCCTCATACAATCTAATAGTGGAGAAACACTTCTTAATATCTATTATCTAAATATATTTTTTAATGCTCAGTTAGGTCTATTTGCAAAACCATGTTACCTGACTTCTTCAACATTTTGCAGCTTATAGAGGAGCTTAATGCGGGCGGTGTGAGAATGGATGTTGAAAATGGTATGCGACCCAAAGATTTCAATATCCTAAATTGTCCTTTATGTAAAATTAGATCAGGGTGTAAGTTAAGCCAAGCTCGATAAATTGCTCATGAGCTGAAGTTCAAGCTAGTATCAACTCAACTCATTAGTTTATGATTTTGCTCTATTAATAAATATTAATGTAAATATATTTAAAATATATTAAAATTTAATAATTTGAATTGAAATTTTTAAAAATTTATGTCTCATTTTTATATATCATAATTTATTATTATTTTCTAATTTTTAAATATTTTTAATATAATAATTACTTGAAATAAATTTATTTTATTTTCTTTACACTAAATGAGCAAACTCTTGAGCTTACAGCTTACTACTTGAACTTGTAAAATAAGGTTCAAGTTCAAACTATGTTAGTCAATCAAGCTCAAGTTTAAGTTGAGGTCGAACTTGGCTTGAGTTATTTTAACTCCTAAAATTGGACTAAGGTTTCGTTAAGTGTGAGAGTACAATTTTAATACTCTTTGCTGTTAATGGAAATCTAAAGTAGTGAACTTTAGCATTCATATATATATATTATAGCTTATTGAGCATTTTCATTTGTGGCAGAATGGGAAAGAACTTCACTTGATCAATCCATCAAGTTTTTCAGGTCATCCTTCCTGCAGCCATTGATGAAGTCTTGCAAGGTATGCTTACTTAATCCTGCATTATGGGTTCTTTTAATTTCTTCGTTCTAAGTTTATTTGTTCGCACTGTGATGCGACTATAATAGTTATGCGCTGTTTCCTTTTACTAACTTGAGTTTTGATCATTATGGCTTTGAAGTTTTATTAATAGTTCGATTGGATAAATAAAATTAACATGCCGACTTGGGATGATAATAATTTAGTCTCAGATTACGCACTGCCATCCAAAGTCTTGTAATTTTAAGATGACCTTGAATCAATTTATATAGATAATATTTTAAAAAAGTATTCAATTTTGATTTTTTTATTTTTTAAAATAAATTAAATTATTTAAAAATATTTGAATTAACTTTTCATTATTTCACGGGTATGATCACTATGCGTCAACACCTTACCATTTGATATATTATAAAAAAACTATATTTGATATATTAAATATTTTTTATTTTGAATCAAAGTATAGATAAAATATGAGTAATAATAAAAGTTTCCAAATACCTCTTAAAATTCTGTCCTTGCGTTGACTTTCGTTACTAAGTGTTAATGCTTTAATAATTGATGCATACGCAGGATTTCGTTCAACAATTATTAAATTTGTCGTGTGGTATTAACTAACAACTACGGGACATTGATGGAGTTACTAAAAGCACAATAATATTTTGAGGCGCAGTAGTTGATATAAGTCATCTAGAAAGATGCATAATGTAGCGATAATCAATAATTGTGAGGCAGATGAAGCCAACAGCGACCGAAGATAAAATCAATTTTGGTTTATTGATTTCTGCAGGATGAAATGGAGAGTTCATACAATGCAAAGATAAAACATTCTAATAAGAATCCTCTGAATTGGTAGGCTCTGAAATTGAAACTGTATCAGTTGCAGCGCAGTGGGACTTCATCAGTAAGCGCTACTACCTCGTTAACTTGTTAACAGTTGTTTGCTTGCTGGACTGGGTTTGATGTTACGTCATAAATTTGCAATGAATTTTTCTTCAAATTTTCTTCAACTATACATCACTTCATGTAAACAAAAGGGATGATTATTCTCGTTAATTATCAAGTTCATTGGATGCGAATTTGGTTGTAATATAGTTTCTAAATTTCAGTGCTTAAATGTGTTGGATTAATTCCAATTCGATGATTTATGTATGTATCTCACAATTCTTATGTATTTACATATCTAACATAAATATGATTACCTAAAATATAAGATAATGTTTTTGATATAATATTAAAAATTTAGGTGTTATTATATAAAAATTGTACTTCATTTCTGTTTTGCATTAAGATTAGTGGACCCTATCTAAAATGATCTCTATTTATATGATTGAAGCATTTTATGTTATCATAATGACATTAAGCCACCAATGATGCATTAAATGCATAATTGATAAATTTGCTAGTATATAAAACCTGCGTTCCAATTTCTATATATTTTGTTCTGTCCAAAGCATAAAATACGCAAGGATATGCTCACATGATAATGCATGAAGCCAATATAAATCATTTTTTTTAAAATCAACAATTTTAAACTTAGCAGACAGCCATTTCGTGCATCCACCATTCACTCTTATCCTATACCTTCGCAAAAATTCAATATATATATAGCATCCTCAACTACCTTCAGTGTTAACATTCTGAGGGTCGGAAACAGCAGCGGTGATCAAATCAGAATCATTTGTGACAAGAGCATCAGCATTGTTGTTGATATCTTCAATTGCTGCAGAAACGTTGAGGTTAGAGACGGCAGGGAGGGCAATAGTCATAACCTCATCCACGCTCACATCAACCAATTTTCTCTGTTTTCTGGTCCTCTTGGATATCAGATTCTGATCTTTTGATAAGGCAGAGTGATGAGATGGATCTTTCGTTGATCTCACTGCATCTGCGGAGCTCGATGATTGAAGAAGCAACTCCAGCCGGCGATCTGTTTCTGGACGTCTGCATATCTTTTTTAATGATACTATTTCCTGCATTGTTTAGGGTATGCAAATTTTCTAATAAATAAATCTGACATAAAGATCCTCAATAAATTAGAGTCTAGATAGAGTTATAAAATATACCTCAGCTTGATCATGATCGTAGCGAACAAGAAATCGACACCTACAGCCACGAACATCATGCCTTCTTCTTTGTGCATCCAAAATGCGAGCATCAAAATAGAGAGCCTGCTCTTTACCTTCCTGTTTATTATAAGATATTAGACCACAATGATACGAATAAACAAAACACTTGCAAGCATCACACTTCTCCAAAGGGAGTATTTAATTAAAAGATATAGATTAATTATGTGACAATAAATATATTCATAATATTGTTTAAGCTGATAGAACCTGGAAACAGAGTATGAGATCCCCGGGAAGTACTGCAACACATTCTCCTGCCTCACATGGAAGAGAACGCTGTCTGACACACTTTCGTACATTTATCCACTCATCCTCTTCAACACCAAAGCCTGAAAAACGAATTCGCACTTCCTGAAACAATCAGACTAAGCTCAGGAATTTGTAAAACAAACTTTTGAATTTAGTTAACCAACAGTCAATTGAAATATACAAGATTAAAACATCTCCAGAATAAGATTTCCCATATAGATATGATAAATATGAATGTACAACCAATGTTTCCATTGAAAATATATATGTTCATTCAAAGTATAATCTATTATACTTTTTTCCACTTATGAGGTCCTGAAATTTTTTTGCATGAAGTAAAAAGAATATGGATCAGTTCAGAAAACAAATACTACACAACAAAGCTTAAGATAATTACCGGATCGCCTGTTTCAAACATTCTGTAAGACAAGAAGGCCGAAACATCATACCTGCAATGAAGAGTTGCTTAGAAATATGTAAGAGAATAATATGATCAACAGGAAAAATCCTAACAACGACGGCCTAAATCAGTATCCAAACGAAACCAATCTTCAACCAGTCTAATGTTGTTATGATGAGGATGCTCCAAACAATCATCATTTATTCATGATGTCAATGCGATTCTTGGATTTTTCTTTTTTTTTTCCCCTTAATTTTCAAATTTCTATTTTTGTTTGCTTCCTTATTCCGTAGTAGTTCATAGCTGCTGCATATGATAATAAGAACTACTCAGAAATATGCAACTCATCCTTAAAACTGAATGATAATAATAGATCAAACAGAATTTTCAACTGATTATATCACTGCTTGGGAGACCTGCGAAACAAATCTGCAAAAACAAGATGATACTAACCAAGCTCCATCCCTCACTGATTTTGCCTCAAATTCCACTTCAACATTCTCCGAAGGATTGCTTCCTGCAATTTGTTGTGATAAATCCCAAATTGAGTAACATAAAATGTAAACATTTATTCAAGTAAAAAAATGTAAACATTTATTTCATTGATCATGCTTCTAATTCAACCAATGACACTGATGAAAATACCAATCGTACTTCAATCATTAAAGAATCAATAAAGTTCTTGAAGATATGATAATCCATTTATGCATCCCATTTATAAAAATACCGGTAATAAATGAACTAGGAAAATGAATAAAAAGGCAAATATAAAAGTTAAAAATATTATGAAAGAATATTGGATATCTCATTCAATCTTCGGGGAAATGAAAAAACTCTCTTCCCTCCTCATAACAGAGAATATTGGTCATAGTTCGATGGCTAAGAAATTCAACAGTTTTAAGTCTCATCTTCATAGACTTAACTCCCCGTCCCATGCTCACTTGAACCGTAGAAATCTGACAAACAGACCTCCACTAAACTCTACAATCAATTACAAATTCTACAGAAATCAAATGAATGTGATCTAACAAATCCTATCAAGCTAAATTTCAATTGTAATGAAGTATCAGTTTGAGAGGGAGACAATTCTAATTTTGGTTGAAGCGTAGATCATAAATGCAAAAACATTGATATAGCTCTTACCTGGATAATTGCACCTAGTAGAGCTCCTCCTTGCCAGCAAATAAATTGATATGAAATCCTTCTATGAAATAGAGAGAAAACGAGGAGAGAATTGATAGATTGACTGAGAGAATGAGAAGAGAGAGCATGTATGATATGGGATGTCTTGAAGTATAAATTTTCTAAAACAATTAAATGATAAATGTATGAAAACACCTAATTTGGATTCCACATTCACAGTTCAAAAGACCATAAATTAAACTATTATTTGCTAATCAATGATCAAAATCTAGAAATATGAAGAATTTGTACTAAACAATAATTTAATGACATCAAATCTCAAAAAATCAAAAATATTAAATACCTACAATTTGATTGGAATTCAAATTGTAACTACAAACTCAATTGGAACAAATTTGACTGAAACCTATAATGCTTGCAAAAACTAATAAAGAGTTATTTAAAAGAAAAGAAATTAAGGTAAGAATTCACCCAGTAGATAAAAATAAAACCTCACATTGATCTAAGGAGATAATTTCTCCCAAAATTTGAATATTGCATTTATACTGCCCTTGAAGGAATCCAACATCAATCACTTATGCACTAGATTGAAGGAAAATTGAAATATTATTAATCCAACTCCTCCTTTTACATGCCTCAAATTTCTAACTATAATAATCAAAACATTGAAGCAGTTGGACCCAGTTGGTCTAAAATTCCCAACACATTAGGTTCTATAGACAATTTCAGATAGATAATCACAAAAATATTGGTGATTACATCGTAATCAATGACAAAAAAATAAGCAATAAAGCATATCCAACAAATAAGCACAAGAATACACACAAGATGACAAGAATAACAATATGAGGCGGTAGGTATGTGACAAAAGGCGAGCTATAGATAACTTTGCAGATGCATAGGGGCAAGTATTGCAACTAACTGATGAATCTCTACTTACTAAAACTAGTACATTTACTGTAATCAAAGAAAAAAAAAATCTTTATTCCTGGGTCAAATTCAACTCATCAATATATTTTATGAATCATGTTCAACCAGAAAGTAAATTTTAACAGTTACAAATAGGCTCGGCCTAAAATTTCAATTCAAGCCCATCAAAAAATATTCAATGGCATGGTTCAACAACAAAGCCAAAGTTGTGGAAGTTTAAAAGCATTAACTAATCAACAATAATAACGACGCTTTTCACAAAATAATTCCTAAAACAGCCTTTAACAATAATCCAAGTGAAGATCTATTAGATAAAAAAATAATTGAAGCAAATCACTTAAAAGCAATTGCAGTCAGTAAAATGGTTCTAACAAAGAAGCAAAAAAGAAATGCAACTAGAATAAACCAACACATGTATTAGAGATCACAACTTGTTCTCAATAAAGTGGTCATTATCATTGACATACTTAAAATTGCTAAACACAATCAAAAGATTCTAAAAATCAAAGAAACTACTATAATAACATTGATTGACAATGAAATCAAAGTAAGATGTAGATTTGCAATAATTGGGTTGGCTAATAGATAACTTTACATTCTCACTTTGACAAGTTACCTAAACCTCTTTCATTTGTAGAATGCCGACTTTTAAAAATCCTTCTTACCAAAATTAATGATCCATTTTTCTCTCTTGTTCTGAATTAGAATAAGGAAGTTATTTTAAGGATTTAAACCTTCTTAGGAAAGTGCACCTTGAAGAACTCTTCCTTTTCCAGTACATAAGTTGATCAAAGGCTCACAAAATGAGAAAAAAGAGTTAGAAGATAAGATTTTTAGAATCATCAACGAGAGAAAATAATTAGAATGCAATGGCTCAATTGTGATGATGCAAATATTATTAGAACTAATCAAAATTATTTAAATGATACAATATTTCTAATAAACCAGCTACGTGATAATGTGTATTTAAGTAATTATAATGTTTTAATAAAAAACGGGTGGGATTGACTATATAAAAAATAAACGAGACAAAAAATGATGAAGCCAAGTATAGTCTATCATACCCTGAAGAAAAAAAAAATATCACAACTCCATGTAAATATTTCATGCTTTAAGATCCGCCATCATAAGGATCACAAGGTAGTGCTCTAATTACTAAGGACTTGATATATATACACACACACACACCACAAATAGAATTCTCTTAGAATTGTTGTTGATTGTAAACAACAATCTCTAGTAACATCATCTTTTATAAAATCTAAATAAATGTCATTCTTTCAAACAAAAAAGGGGACAACATGAATTTTGTCTCAATCAGATGGGAAATTAAACCAATAAAACAATGGAAATTCAACTAGTTACTGATTGGTTACCAAATAGCATTTAACTTTAAACAACAAACATTTAGAATACAATTAAATTAATGATATACGGTGCAAAATACTTCTAAACATAAATAGGCACATCAAATAACCTATTATATAGAGCTAACATACTTAAATTTCATAAAACAAACGCTAAGGATATACACTATTAAGAAATAACCTTGAGGAATAGGAAGAGGAGGAGCGACATTTCTAAATTGAGCAGAATCATCTCGAGAAATAAGAGAGACGCTTTGCTTTGTTGGTTCCTTAACTTTTGACCTATGGGCATACCTTCTGTTTTGGAACCAATTCAAAACCTGCAACAAACTTTATCATCTCAGAAAAACTTTCAAAGACCTATTGGCAGAAAAAATGGCAAGAAAAGCTTCTACCTGTTTTGGCTGCACAATCATTTTTCCAGTTCGATCAGCAGATGCACTTAAACAGAACACAAACTCTTAGTTCTCTTACAAATGGTAAATAAGAGTTTAAGGCATCATAAACTTAATCTTGTTCACTATTAACCTACATCTCAACTACATAGGGAAGAGAGTAAAAAAAAATAATAAAACTAAAAACTTCAACAAAAAGTGCACATGATTACCTGAACTTTTCAGCAAGTAAACATATTGTCTCACGAGGTGGGATTGAATTGCTCAAATTATTTACATCTTGCAAGCATGCTTCCATCTCAATTACCTTAAATAAATTAATTCATAATAAATGCATTGTAAAATATGTTGTAAAAAGAGAACTAGTGAATGACATAAAAAGTATTTAAAAAAAATACAAGTTGTACAAAATAGAAAAAACAGAATAACTACTGATAACTAATAAATTGCACCCAAAAATTAGAAGAGAAGAAAATAAGATTACCAAGTTATGATGTTAGACACTTAGACCTCAAGCCATAATTCAAAAAACACTTCATGTGATCATAAATAGAGAAAAGCAGAGTTTCAACAAAATTTATTGACCAACTGGTAACGCTTGTGACTCTTAACCTAATTCAAGGTTCTCAACAATTACCATATCACTATTCATCAATTTTGAGATCAACTACAAGGATCTTCATCACCAACTCAATAGCTAAAAAGTCTACTTATTTATGTAATCACATTGAATTCTATGTGATTTCCTATTTCTTGATTCTTTACACACTAAAGTTTCTTTAGGGATACTTTAGTCATTATGGTGTCAAGCTATTAGTATAAATAAACATAATTTAATTCTTTTGGAACACATTTATTGATGAGCGCTAGCTTCAACAGCCCTTTGAAATTTTAGATAAGCTCTTATTGTCCTCCCCTTAAGTGAAGCAAGATTCAATTTGTGGGTTTTAATTGTACAAAGCTAGTGCAAATTTAGGATATCTTATGGAGATTCAAATTATGCAAGCCAAAATCATTTATTTATTTTTGCTTTCCTCTCTCTACACCTTGCACTCTCACTCTTTATAAACCCACAACAAGCCCTTCTTTTGTTGCTTCATAAACATAATAATCCAGTGTCTAATGCAAGATCCATTTGAGTGAAGCATAGTTTTGATTATATTTAAGGTGTTCAACTTCATAAAGATGTAAAGCCAAACTATGACAGAAAATCAAATCAATAATCAAATAATTGAAAAAGCAGTCTTGGCATGCATAAAAGATGTAAGGCCAAGCTATGACAAAAAAAATCCTATCTATAATCAAATAAATGAAAAGTAGTCTTAGTATGCATAAAAGCGGTAGCTTACCAATTTCATAGGGCAGATGAAGAATGTGAGCAATTAATGGATTCAATTAGAAGGTAGAATACAAGTTATCAATTACGAGAGATTTTTCCTACCTTCCTTTTGCTCTTATTTTTCCTTCTTTTGCTTTGGTATGGAGGGGATAGTCAGGTAAAACATGTCATATGAAAATCACATCTTAGAGGATTAATACTTATAGATTTGAACCTCAACCTTTCTACATTTTATGTAGATAGGATATAGATAAGACTCATCTTCATGAAGTAGCTAATTACAGGCTGCATAGAGTAAGCATCAACTGAAAAAAAGTAGAAAATAAATACTTTCAAACTACTAAATGTTAAGAGAATTGGGAGATAAAGAGACCATAATATTCAACTCAAATAGAAGATTTCAGTAAACCATGAAAGACATAAAATGAAATTAAATTCAAACAAAAAGGCTGATTATAATAAACTTGATTAAATATAAAATTAACCTTAATTTGATTATGCAATCAATGATAGTATGAGCTGTTGAAAAAATGATGTCTGTTTGGATGAAACAGCTTACTTTCTATTCTTAAAAATTTACTTTTGAAAATTTCTTTTAGGAAGAATGACAGAAATTATGGTTAAGAAAATAGCTTCTAAAAGCTCTGATAAGAAAAATAAGAAACATAAGCCAGCAATGAAGTCTGAATACCAATAAGAGAATCCTAGGCCTCCACATTAAGATATTTTGAGGAGCATTTGTTCAGACATTAGAATTTTTAAAATAAACGAATGAAGAATGGGTTCAAATTGAGCTTTTCATCATGTTTATTAAAGCTAATGACCTTACCCAAGGCTCAAATATTTGGTTTGGCCATGAATTCCTATTCAACATTCATTCTAAAGAAGAGTTACAATTTAAACTTCAAAACAATACTACTATAATTAAATCATTGAAGGGAACTCACAACTCTATTAACCTTGGAATATTTTATAGCACTTCTCCTTTTAACAACAGTGAGGACCTATTTGGGATGGTTGTAGCTATTTGTGAAATTAATTATAAAATTATTTTCAAAATCCATCATGGATAATATAGACTTTGTCCCGCATGAACAAGTTAGACAACAACATTTTTTAATAGCTACATGCTCTAGCATATTTGTTTGTGAAAAAATTCTCCCCATCACAAATTTTTTTTTGAAAATTTATAATAACAAAAGCATGCCAATGGCCTACAAAGTAAGGCTATGAAAAAGCAACACAAATGTATCTAACTCGAAGCTTTTGTGTTTGCACGCAAAACCATATCAATTTACTCATTCTTACCTCACACTCAATAGATGCTACTTAAACACGCCTTCTTTAAAGCTCATCATCACCATCATCATTAATCTTATTCAAACTAACAGTTAGGTTGATGAATCATCATCCTTCATTCTTATTGAGCGCAACATGAGTTGTTAATTTTGTTTTGTATAAATCTGTTTGCAGAATATTTAACCCTGTTACTATCTCCTACACACTATCCTTCCTAATCATTCTGCATTTCATTTATCCGCTCATCTTATCGGTTCATCTTCTACTCTATATTAGAACACATTGTGCATAAAACCAAGGCTATGTTTGGATGCTGAAAATTTAAGTGAAAGGAAATTAAAAAAAAAAGTAGAAAAGCTCAAATCCATTGCTACAGATTTAAAATCAACCCGTTAAGTTATTGATATTCCATTCCATTTGGTTCAGTTCCCTTCGTTTCAAAATAAAGTAGAACTGGCAGGATAAGAAAGCCCTAATAAACAGAGATGATCTACCTGGATATTAAGCAAATACTCATTGGCTAGGATTTGAAAAGAAGGGAAAGTAGGATTCAGATGAAATACCTCGTTCTGTGTGAAACGAAAGGCGGGGCCTCCGCCATGAGGGGGTCGACCCATCCTATTCCGAACAGAAAGATGGAAGAGGAGGACTGAGAGCCGGATTGATTGCGGAGACCTTAAGCTTGCTCCGCGCAGAGCCTCGAATTCCTTCGGTGCTCGGAGCTCGCGCTCTCTGCCGCCGATTTGAAAAGTAGGGAAGAGGAACTCGTTCGCCTCTCCCTATTTATAGCCTTTTTGAATTGAAACTGAATAATCTATACTCTGGGTTCTGAACTCCGACTAGGTTTGTTTACATGGGCTTTCAGTTTAAATTATTTATTAAATTATTAATAAATTATAAGTTGCTATGTAACAAATTTATATTTATTTATTTTATAGAAATTTACAAGAATTCTGAATTTTATAAAAATATTGTTAAACTAATAGAAATTAAAGAATATACCACTCTATAGGACAGAACATATATTAACATTTAATAGAAAGGCTTACATATAGATCACGTAATTTTTAAATATTTAATAATTAAAATTTGATATTTATTTAAATAACAATTTTCAAGCATGAAAATGAATATTTAAAAATAAATGTATTTGAAATAATATTCAAATTTAAGTATTATTTATATAAATATTTAAAATTTGATATTAGACAAATATTTAAAAAATATATGATATGTAAAATTCCATATTTTATAAGAGCTATTTGACATGAAAGTTATTTGACTTAAATATAATTAATCTAAATTTAACTCATTTATTAAAAGGTCTCAAAACAAACCCAACTCAACCAAACTTGAAAAAAAAAGAGTTTGTTATATTAGTTAGTGCCGATCTTACTTAAGATGTATATAATTATCTGATTTTAACAACCATTTACGAAAATTGATAAATTAAATACAAATTAATCTAAGATGTTAAAAATATAAAATAACAAAATAATTTTAATTTAAAATTTTTGGAATAACCGACAAACTAATATATTTGTTAATTTAAAAATTAAATTTATTAAGCAAAAAAATATATATTTATCATAAATATACCTTGATAAGCTGCCTGGATTCCTCATGACAATTATTAATGAAGATTTGCATATTAGCCAACATTCATAATTCATAATTACAGGCCTGAAGAACAAATTTATTTATTACCAAATAATAGAGTACAATAATAACACAATATTTAGCCCACTGGGTTATAAATTTACCCCGCCACACGCGTCGGTAACATATCACGTGCGACATAAATAGCCCTAAAGAAAAACGTTAAGAGAGCTGCTCCTACTACACAAGGTAGGTCACTAAACCTCACTTTATTAAATATAAATTCTTTTAATTAAAGATAAAAATTACTTTTGAATATCTAATCCAAATTTAATGATAATAAATTATAACACTTTTAAATTTATTTCAAAATAAATAAAATATATGAATTAATCAATTCTTATATGATATTTATCTCAAAATAAATCTAATTTTCTATCTTAATTAAATTAAATTTTGATAAGATATCCTTATCAGTTTTTTTTCTTTTTCTTCAGCTTAATTGCATTATACATATATATATATATATATATATATATATATATATATATATATATATATATATATATATATATATATATATATATATACGTACATATTAGAGCTTTAGCTAACACAATAGCTAATGTGAGCCCAAAAGGATGGGCTTTCTCAACCAGTACTGTTCAAACCTCTGCCTTGCATACTGAATATAGTCGAAGTCAATTTCATTCACTTGTTCCTGTACAAATAAAAGAGCTTTAATGAGAATAATAGAGAGCATGTCTCTTTATAAGAAAGAATTTGAGTTATTTTATGAGGAATTTAAATATATAACATATAATTCTTATAAATTTACATATATAGTACCTAATTTTTTATATTTATATAATTAATTTTTAAATCTTCAATATTATATAAAAATAGTACTATGATTATTTGGGGCATTTACATACATAACACACAATTCTTATATATTTACATATATAAAATTCAAATTTAAATATTTATATATATAACACTTAAATCTTTATTATTACAACAAAAATAGCACTTTTTTTTATTTTTTTAAAGATAAATTCACCTTTTAAAGCATATGAAAGGCGCTATATTTGTAAATATCAAACTTTAGATACTAGATATGTAAATGCATACAAATTGTGTGCTATGTATGTAAATTTTTCTTATTTTTTAAAGTGAAATGAACATTCACATACATAAGAAAAAAATATCATTTTTGCAAATATCAAGATTTATGTGTTAGATATATAAATACATAAAAATTATATGCTATGTCTATATATATATATATAAGAATTGTAAAAATGAAGGAGTTATTTGGGGACATTTACATATCTAACAGCATAATTTCCCTTATTTTATTTATAAAGCACATTTGTTTATCATTAAGCAATTAAATGAACTCTCTTGACTAGAGAAAAAGCTAGAAATACGTACTGATATTATACCCCATAGGCCCCAGATTAAATGACCAGCAAGGGCATATTTCTCAATCGATTCAAGTAAGTCCTCAAGTTCCACTTCAGATGGATCTTCACCTTAATAAAAAAAAAAAGGGGAAGACTTAAGAGTTCTGTAACAGTAAAAGAAAAGCTTTAAGATTTCTCTAGTGGAAGTATTACCTGAAGATTTCAGATATATATGAACAAATCTTTTGCGCTCTTCGAGGTCTGCCGATGATTAAAAATTAATAATAATAATAATAATAAATTAGAGAAAAGCTTTCATGCTAAGAAATAAAAAAACTTTCTTGAAAATGTTTGAAGTGTTGAAGAAGTTACAAGCGTTCATCTTAAAATATCACCATGCAATTATTAAGGGAATTGTTTGATTAAATGTTTTTAGAATACATGTATTTTTGGATTGTACCATAAAACATGAGAGATTGTTACGTGTGGAGTCTAAATATAGATCCGTTGATTCGATAACGTAGTATCGTGTGATACTCTAATCTATATTATGTATTAGCAAAATACTACTACTGATATAATATTGAATCGTGATAATATATATGCTTACAGTTATCAATATATATTGGTTGAGCGTATCTTATATTATTGATCGGATGTAAAAAACTACATCCAGACTCCACACATAATAATTTTTCATAAAACCAACGTGATTTATTTTATTTACATTAAATTATCTGATTAGATATAAAACTTATGCGTTAAAAAAGATTTAAGATATAAATTTTATTTTGTATTTCTTTTGCTTAATTTAAACTAAAAAAAAAAATTAACATACAAAAAAAAGATTACACTATACCCTAATACTCTAAATCAAAAAGTCCTAAATATCTTTATTATTATTATCATCATCATCTAATATCTTGATGTCCATCAGAATTTTCAATTCATGCAGTTGATACTTAAAAATGCTAGCAAATCAAATAATTGATCATTACAAAACTTCAAAAATAAATAAATAAAATTATAGAATAAAAATGGAATTCATTAAGGCAGTTATCTACCTGGGTATTTACTGTAGTCCAGAACATGTGGGGTGTCGCTGTGATAATTAGCTGCCATCTCACAAAAGTGATTGGCGATATCATATGCAATTGGGTTGAAGCTTGCGTACTCGTAGTCCTGGAAAAATAAAAAGCAGTACAAAAATGATTAAATGTAGTACAAAAGGTATGATTTTAAATTATCTCTTTGTATTAGTGTGTCCTAATTTTTTTTTATTTTAATAATTTCTTTTCTTATATTTCATTTTTATAATTTATTATTGACAGGTTCAGCACTATTGATTTTGAACAGAAATGATACGCTAAAAAGCTAATTTGTAGAATTTTTTTTGAACGGTATCCACCCAACACCCCACCCATCTTGTGGGTGGGGATATCGATGTATCTCTTGGGCTCTGACGTATTCACCAGCAGCGGGTCGATATCCCCCGAAGGAAGCGCCTCCTCGAGAGAATTTGCGGAGGTTTCCTGCCTTCACCCGAGCTAAGAGACGGTGGGTTAATTTGTAGAAATTGATTATTTTGCTTATTAACATTCTTGAATATTTATGACTATTTCACTATTAGTTGAGCTTAAGTTTTACTATCACTTGTTTTTATTTAAAGAAAACAATGTTGCTGAAATTGAAAATTTGTGAGACGTGGATTCTTATTATTATTATTAATTTTTTGTATTAGATCTTGATTTAGGCTGAATCAATAGGCTTGAGGTATATCTTTCTAGTAGGTTTACAAGAATGTCTAACACTAAAAATTTAATATTTACTTCTCTAAAAATTTTCTATGCTTTTAAATGGTAAGATCTTTAAAGTGATAGTGAAGAAGGAGGTGTTATATCTATTATAAAATTGAAGATTAAGTGTAATATTGTTAAATATGGAGTCAAATTTCATATATTTTTTTCTTTTTATCAAAATTTGATAGCCATTAAATTTGAATTATTTCACACTTGAAATTTAAAATTGACGACTAGATAGTCATTTAAAAGTATTTCTCCTCTAAACTTATCCCTAAATCTTAACCTATAAAAAGAGAGGAAATCTACGAGTGAAAATATCTTATTTTTGGTATCTTCTCTTAAGCTTCTTGTAAGAAAAAATATAGTGAGATCCTAAAACGGTCATAGACATAGGCAAAACGTTGAACCACGTAAATCTTTTTATATTTTTTTTCTGTATTTGTGAGATTGTGCTCTTTGCTTTTTCCCTCTCTTTCTCCTCTTTTAATCTCCCAAAATACATATGTAAATACAAAGGAATTGTTTGGTGTGTATGCTAAAATTTATTTATTTTTTAAACATGTGAAGTTTATAAATTATGTTAGACATAAGAAGACGATATAACGAGTGGCAAATAACTCACTATTATGGTTATTTGTTTTGTTTCCTCGTCCATCATAATGTTGCCATATTGAAGATCATTGTGGCAGAATCCAATTCTCTGATTATCCCCAGCCAACAACTTTTCTAACGAACTAATCTCCTCTCCTAAAGTATCCAAGCGAAACTCCTCAGCTTGTTCTGTAGAGCACAACCTTTGAGCTGCTCTGAGCCACTTTCTGAAGGAAACAGACAACAGGACCACTGGGTCAGCAAAGCAAAATTGAAACTGAATTATTAAGAGATCATTTGAAATCTTTTTTATTTTTGTTGTTTATGTTTTGATGTTAAACAAAATATATTTGGGGGTGATATTATTTCTAAAAACACTCAAAACATTCAAAAAAATATTTTTGAGTACTTTTAAAAATAATGTGAATTACTTTCAAAATTAAAAAATAAAAACTTTTAAAAATACACTAAGAGGATGTTCAAGATTAATCTTATTTTTTTGCTTTATATTTATATATTTTTTATTTATATTTTGTTTTAAAATAAAATACGTTTAATGGTAATACTTGTTTTTAAAAAACACTCAAACTATCTAAAAATTATTTTGAGTCTTCTTAAAAATAATGTTATTTATTTTTATAAAAAATAAAAAAATAAAAACACTTAAAAGGCACACTAAATAAACATATTTTTAAAAATAACATACAAACAAAAACAAAAAACACGAAATAAAATTGATTCTAAATATCTCCTAAACAAACATATTTTCAAAAATACTATAAAAAAAAAACCACAAAGCAAAATTGATCCCGAACAAGTCCTAAGGTAACAACATACCTTAGTCTGTCCCATAGATGAACTTTCTTAGGACCAGGCATGTCAAGATTGTTGAACTCTCTAAGTCTTGATGCTATAAGAGCAGATATTTCCGGGTCAAGCAGGTCAGTAGCTGATAGAGTCTGGAGTTTAAAATATACAGGATAGTATCAGAAGATCAGACAACAAGAATTATATTAAATAAAACATCATGAATTAATAATTAAACTGAAATAATTTACATCCACTTAAAAACGCCAATAGAATCAATCTGAACATAAAAGATTTCATCTGAACCATTTATATTGATACTTTAATTATACGATTACTTTCTCGATTGAATGAGTCCACAGAAACTGAATTCTAAAAATCTAGAAAATATAAGCTACAAATTAAATATGAATGGTGATAGGAAAGCATTACTGCTTGATTAACATCAGATCAGACACGGTTACCTTCTGCAAACTTTTGCTTTATAGCAATTTCTTTGCAAAATCATTGCTTTAAAGGCCTGTGCTAAACCATTAGGATGTTGAATGTTTTCTTGTTTGTTCTTTTCATTTCTGTTAAAATAGTTTATAATGTAGAATGCCTCAGTATTTGGATTTTTTAATGCAACTAATATGATGCGAAGTATGATTTCATATAAAAAAAATCACGAATTAATTATTCAATTTACTTTCATTAAATGTAAACCAACATTAATAAAGTTAAAACCTACCTGATAATGAAATGAACTAGAAGTATATAACATTAACAAGCAAATAAATTTAACTTTCATAAATTGATTCCCAAATGTCATTATTTTTGAAATAAAGACAACAAACAAGTCGATATCAAATAATATATATGAAATAAGATGAGAAAAAATAAAGTAAGAAGAATCAAATCTCTTTCCCCAAGAATAAGTAATTGTGCTTGTATTTCACTTGAAGGAATCACACATCCAACTTAGACTGACAAGATTGAAAACCAGAGAAATTTTTTATTAAACAAAAATATGATATTTATCTGTCTCAAAATAAATAATTATAGACTAAATAACCTAAACTAGTAGAAATGACTGACACAAGATCCAGCATAATCCAATTTGAAGTGAAAACACAGAAAAAAAAAAAAACAACATATTTTTAAATTTTGAATCCAATCTCATTCTACAACATGCCTCAATGTTGCATAATCGATGTTTAAGTTTAAAATCCCATACTTTCACTAAAAAGCAACATCAGCTGAAATATCCATAAATGAAACAAAGGCCGCAACTTTAGCCACAAGAGACTTCGATGTGAAACAGAATACCAAAAAGCTTGTTTATTTCTGCATGTTCACCTTTAAAAGGAAGCTAAAACCCATTACTCAAAGCTCATAAGCCCAAACAATCAATACCAAAGCACAAAAAAATGTTGACGAAAAAAAAGCCTGCAACACCAACAAAAACCAACACTAAATTTCCACCACAAAAGAAAACATCAAATCAGGTTGCCCATAGAAGAAAAAACTTAATTTTTAACAATTTTTGATGCAAATGACACTACAAGGATATAACAACCAAACAATACAATGTACATAATTGCACAAAATGAACGAATAAGCAATAAACTTGGCCAACAATTTATTGTATTCTCTTGATCCAAATAAGCTCTTACTATTTTCCCACATATGCACTTCCTCATGAGCAAATATTAAATGGAACATGTAAAGAACATTACAAGCACAGTGTCTTTATACATGACAAGCCTTAGAAGTCCGCTCCATCACAATCAACTCAAGAACACCAATCATAACAAACCTGCAATGAAAAGAAAATAACAAACAAGCAATATATATATTGTGATCGACACAAGTTACAAACTCTATAACTTAAACTAGAATATGGAATGGACAATGACCATCAACTCATGCTATTATCATGAAGTAATAAGTTTCAGTGAAACATTAACTCAAAGTCCCATGCCTACAAATATAGCAAAGCAAATTCAAGGAGCCTACAACACACATAAAAAAAAAAAAAGAGTTTGAAACCTAAGATCCATGATTATCTTGCAGTCTCTAAAAGGTCTAAGGATCAAACTTGTTGTACTTCTCTTCTGTGTAAACTGTAGTTCCGTAAAAGCAATAGAAAAGTAAGTCTACTGTTATGTGTGTTATAATTTTTAATTAGATTTTTTTTGGTGGTTGCGGAGAAAGGTAAGTGTCAAGACTTAAATTTAATTGATACAAGATTCAAACTCAGAAATTAGAAAAAAAAAAAAAAGTCGATAACTTCACCGACAAAGCTAGATGACAAACAATTAGAAACATTAAACACGCAATATTTTAGTGGTCTACTAAAAGTTTATGCTCTATCCAACAAATATAGCCTTGTCATGTTGTTTTCAAACATTTCCTGTAACAGCTACTTTAACAGTGTTATTAGTGACTTCTACTGAAGATTCAAACCAAGATTTTTATCCAGTCAAGTACCAGCAAAAGGAGAATCACAAAAGAATGCACATTTCCGGTGCGGATATAACAGGCACCTGAAGCAAAGATGTAGCAAGCGCTAGTCAAAATCTTGGTCCCCATCAATGTCTAAATAATACTCGAGGAATTTCTAACAAGAGAATCATCATCTTTTATTTCCCCGAAGAAGAAAAATGGCTTTAGTTGCATAAGGTTCAAATTCAGCCACCCTTTCTAACCTTGATCGAGAAGATAAATAAAAATGAGAAGAAAAAAACCAAAATGAGATTCTGAGACAAATATGATCCC
Organism: Cymbidium sinense; assembly: GCA_021442155.1. Classification (NCBI taxonomy): domain Eukaryota; kingdom Viridiplantae; phylum Streptophyta; class Magnoliopsida; order Asparagales; family Orchidaceae; genus Cymbidium; species Cymbidium sinense. Next base: position 154,236,032 of record CM038219.1, on the reverse strand, counting down.
CTAATAAATTACTTAAAGGCTTTAACCAAATTTAATACTTCAACCTTTCTTCTACAAGCCGCGTGTAATCATATAAGACAATACATCAGCACAAAAAAGCAGATAAGCATAACAAACAGCCTAGTATTGAGTGATGCATCAAGAAGAAAGTTTAAAGAGATAAAAAGACAACGAATCGCTTTACAAAAGAATCGCAGCAGAATCAATTAAGGAAAAGTAAAAAGTTTCTTCGAGACGGAACTATACCCTGGCGTGAATGAACTCCTCGATGCGGCCATTATGGAATCTCCCAAGCAACCGTGGACCCTGTCCATGCCTCGACACTAACTCGAATGTTCGGATCTCATCCTCCCGATCGAATAACAAGTCCACCCCTTCCCCATAAATCCTAACCAAAACCTTCCTCCCCCTTTCCCCTTCACCTTTTCCCTCCACCAGCCAATTGATCTCAAACACCTCGTTAGTCAACGCTCCCTTGAGCGGCACCACCTGGATCGCCCTAGAGTCCGACACGTCACTCCATTCTGACGCTAGAGAGTGCAGGATTTTCCTTGCTTCAGTAGGAATCCGATCTAACACTTCCATTTCACCACCGAGGGCCCAATCCGACGAAATCAGATATGGATCGTTGGAGAATAGGCTTATGCCTTGATTTCGTTTATCTATGGAAATCTAATAATCTGTTTTAATTCCGATGTGCTTGAAGACAACGAAGACTAATTTACAGAATCGAATGAAAAGGAAACGCATATGTTTTCTCTTCCGAAGAAGCTTTCAGATTGAAGAGAGAGAGAGAGAGAGAGAGAGAGAGAGAGAGAGAGAGAGAGAGCGAGAGCTTCCTCCGACCTTCCACCGGCGAGGAAGAGGTGATTCAGTTTGCGTATTTATAGGCATGTGCTCTAGTTGTCCTCCGTTCCCTCCAAGTAATTAATCTCGGATCAGTTCTTCTGCTACACCCATTTTGTCACCCATTGTATCTTAAAGCTTAGGAGCTGGGCGACAAATGTGTGCGACGCTGAGCGGCAACAATTTGGTCTAAGTACTATAATAATTAATAAATAAGAAAACCTTTTTTGAGCAGATAAGCAAATTTGACTTTAAGTTGGCTGTTTGGCTATAAATAAGATTTAATTTTTAATTTATATAGGACTTAAGATTTTTAATATTATTCGATATAAGAGAAATTAAATCTGTCTGTAAAATTATTTCAATATCAAATAATATAAATATCATTTTAATATTATATATCAATAAAATAATTATTAACGTAAATTTAATTTCCTTTAAATTAACTATTTAGAATTTTTAGTTATATTAGTTATTAATATATTTTTATTAAATAAATTTAATATTAATTAGTACAATATTTTGTCTTAATTAATCATAAATTACTTAAATATTAATTGTATATTGATTATACTTAAATTTATTCATTATAATTATTTTAAGATAAACATATTAATTACTAAATAATTAAGTAATTAAATTAAACTAAGAATGACTATTAAATAATATTTTCATCAACCATTCTATAATAGATTATAAAATTAATTGAAATTAAAAATATTTAGTTTAATAAATTAAAATAATCCTACTATTTTCTGCTTCCTCCTCTCCAGCCGAAAGCCATCACCTATAATTACTTTTTTAATCAATTAATATTAATTATTAAGTTTAATTTAATTATAAATTAATATAATTTATTTAATTGTAGTTAATTAATAAATTTTATTAAATGAAATCCTTTCTATCTCCTCCTTTCGTATAACTTAAATATTTTTTTTATCATGACTTATTTTATTACTTTAAAATATTTTATCATAATTTTAATATTTTCGGTCAAATTATTTGTCCAGCATAGCTGAACCATCAGTATCATGTACAGAAATAACGGTGATGAAATAAAAATAAAAAAGGATGGTACAAATATTTATTATATTTTTTTAATATGAACAATTAATTGTAAAATATGTGATTTTAATTTATAATTTAAAATTATTATTATTATTTATCTGATCACAATATATAAATATATATATATATATATATATATATATATATATATATATATATATATATATATATATATATATATATATATATAATATGAATATTTATAAATGCTATAAAGGTGATGGGATTGTAATAAAGATTAGGATTAAAATAAAGAATAAAAAAAAAGAATTGAAAAGTATTATAGGGAAAGATCGAGCCACGTGTGTTGTTGCGATAGGTTGAGTGGGGGGAAGACGATGCTAGCTCGTCAAAGTCTTCGAGTTGACTCAAAATTTAAAGCCCACACCTACATTATTTTTATTAGGTTAGAAATTTTCAAAATCATACCTAAACAACACCCACATACGTGCACAAAAATATACAATTTTTCTTTTAAAATATAATTAAGGATGTACTAAAAATAGATTTTGGTGATAAAAAAAAGTCCATAATAATAGATAAATTTTTTTATTAATGTCATAAATTTTAGAAGATTAATAAAAAAATTTATCTATTATTATGAACTTTTTTTTATCACCAAAATCTATTTGGTGATAAAAAAAAGATTCTGACAAATTGATGCTAAATCATAATAAAAAATTATAAACTTGACTAGCTTCAACGAATTTGAAAAAAATATTTAGAAAAATTAAAAGCATATTTGAAACAGTTATAGCTGTTTGGAAAAGAATAATGATAAAATTTTTTAAAAAATAAATATATGAAAAAAATTGTGCTGAATATATAATTTTTATTTATAAAAATCAAATCATAATTTTATAATCGTTATTGTAATATTTAAATTTATAATGCTAAAAAAAATTAAACTAATACATTAAATTTAAAATTTTTATTTCAAAAATAAATAATAATAATAATAAAGTGGTCAAAACAGTGCAACACAATCAATTTCTTGCAATGTTAGCTCACATCTGAGTTTTAAATGTAAAAGAAATAACTTCTCCAATTTGATATTCTTAGGATGAAAATAACATTTAATAATCATTAATCAAAGCACGGAATTTGCAGTTAATATGTGAAGAAGAAAATAAGATTTTAAATTTTTTTAATAGGACAAGATAAATAAAAATATAGGAAAAAATATATGAATAAAAGACTTATTTTAACAAGTCTCAGTGATAATGCAGGTTCAAATGCATTGAAAATTTGGTTTAATGTCTATCAAATATCAAATATTTTGACCTAAAATATTGATTTTTTTTAATTAAAGTGAAAATTGAACTTCACAAAAAAATTTAAAATTACGCCATACAAAGCTCTTTTAATTAGTAATAGATATGGATAAAGCTACCTACACTCATTGAGATTGAGCTAAAGAATATCTCCCATCTCAGCTTGCTAAAATAGAAGCATTTAGGCCTTTAAGGGTTAAAAATTTGAATGCTATTTGTATCATCCCTATATGAATATATTTAAAGTCTTGCATATATTTATGCAGATCTTCAAACGTTAGTAGATAAATAGTTTTATCCATTTGATTTACAATAATGATTTGTTCTACAGTTTTCACTGAAGATTTTTCTTTAAAATCAAAAGTTTTAAATTGATAAATGATAGTTTTATCAATTTTGGGGAGAGACCATCTATTTAGGTCTTCTTTATTCAAGGGGAACTCTGCCATTTTAGAGTTCTTGATTAAATTATTATTTCTTAATTGTTAGATTAGAAGTTACTCGTAAGAAGTAGTCATATAACCAAAAGGGAAAAAGGGAGAGAGGAAGATGATGTGGAGAGTTTGAAATAAATTACAACATAAGGATAAAACAAACTAAGTATAAATCTCCATTGAGAATTATCTTCCTGCAGAATAAGAATAGACTTACAACCCTTTCAAGCCTCACTGCAATGTGAGATTTACGACCATTTAAAGACGGAATATAAACCTCTCTGAGAATTATCCGCATAATCAACAAGGACTTATAACCCTATCAAGCATCACGCAACAGGGAATGGCCATTTGCGATGAAGATGGGATAAAGCCATGGGAGGAATGAACAAAGTACTGGTTTATTCAAAGCATGGTGATATGTAAAAAAAATCTCTAACATCCTTCCCCTCCCCAGGGATTTACCCCATCATGGCCCTGTATACAATTTAAATATGATGCCCTAAATGACAAGTCTGTATATGCTCACCCACGAGCAAAAAGATCAATTAATTAAACTTTTAGCACAAGTTGAAGATGATTCAACTCGTGATAAAATTATCGATCTTCTTAAAGATAAACTAGAAAAATTTAATTACAAGCCTATATACTCTTAGAAGTATTTAAGAAAAATTTGAGTAAAGTTCTTCATCTTCTAATTCGCCTTTATCCAACTAAAGACTGAATTAAAGAAATTAAAAGTAGAGGTTCAACAAATGAAAACTGAGCAAGAGCAAATGAATTATCGTATAATGGAACTTTAAATTAATCAGAAGATGCCCAATTCATTTGAAATAATAGAAATCGATTCTAATCAAGAACCAGATTTTTTACAAAATATGCAAAAGGTAATATACCAGAAATGATATATTTTCATTAAATTAATTATAAATTAAGAATTTATTTTACCAAATTTAACTGCTCTAGTTGATAGTGGAGCAGATTTAAATTATATACAAGAAGGAATAATTCCTTCTAAATATTTTGAAAACTAAATTGGTTAAAGGCGTGGAGTCTTTACAAATTAAGTATAAATTATCATCAGTCGCTTGTCAAGATGATATTTGTATTCAAATGCCTTTTATTTTAGTCAAAAATTTGACACAACACATTATTTTGGGAACACCTTTTCTTCTTAAAATAATGCCTATCACTAGAATTGATGATATTGGAATTCAGTATTTTCTTTGGGATAAAGAAATTATATTCTGTTTTATCACCAATCATAAAGAAATTATCATAAATGAAATAAATAGGCTTAATAATAAGTCTATGCATATAAATTATTTACAAGAAGAAATTACTAGTTTAACTATTAAACAACAAATGTCTTCCCCAAAATTAAAAATAAAAATTCAAAATTGCCACCAAGAATTTCAAAAGAAAGTTTGTGGTGACAACCAATTGCTTTCTGAGAAAGAAAGACTCATGTAGTGGATCTCCCATACATTAATAATTTCAGTGAACGAGACATTCTCACTAAAAGTCATCCTTGTCAAATGGACGAGCACTACCTTGCTTTATGCAAAGAAGAGATTGTTGATTTATTAAAGAAAGGAATAATTCAGCAATCCTACTTCTCTTGGAGCTGTACCACATTCTATGTTATGAATTCGGCAGAAAAGGAAAGAGGAAGACCGCAACTTGTAATTGATTACAAGCCGTAAAACAAAGTTTTAAAATGGATCAAATATCCAATAGCAAATGCGTTATACAAAAAATCTTTCATCAAAGTGAATGGGGTCTGACTCCATTCCAAGAAAAAAAATATATTTTTATCCTCCACTAATTTACAGTACAAAATTGGCGTACGATGACAGCAGACAAGAAGCAGGAAGAACTAAGGAGAGTACAAGAGGAGAATATAAGAGAAGAAGAGAAGGAAAAACTGAGCACACCTGAGCACACAGACAGAGCCTCCTTATATAGAGATGGAGGCACAAGAGAGACTTTGCTTAGAAGTAAATGTACAATTATTAAATAAAAGAGAAACGCTAGAAGTTTAAGCAACATAATTATTAAATAAAAACTTTCATTAAGCAAAGCTACTATTATTAAATAAAAAAATACTTTGATACAAGAAAGGTACATAATATTATAAGATGGCTACTTTTGAAAAGTAACAATTATTTCTTTTGGTGAGACCCACTTTATGTAAAATAGGTTTCTTGCTAGTGAAGATAAGCTGCTACTTTTGAAAAGTAGCAATTATTTCTTCCGATGCCGCTTTATGAATTTAAGTTTCTGGATTCCATGTCGGTTGGAAGACTACTATCATGAGATAGATTGGGTGATTAAACACCTTGGTAAGTTAATTTTCGTAGATTATTTTGAGACGTTCCTTATGTTGAATCTCGGTCTCATGAGGATAACATCTTTTGAGGCTTTGTAGTACCTCGTCTACTGATAGCTCAAAATTCGTAATTTTTTGAGGGATCGTTAATTTAAAATAAGCTTTAATTTGCTTGAGCTTATCCTCAAGGTTGATTGAATTCCACTATTTTAGTAAAAATTATCTTTGAAGGACCAACTGATTGAAGGGGTCCTTTCCAAGTATAACGTTCCAGCTCCAAATCCAAGGGATTTGACAGTCCGTGAAGAAATGAGCAAGATTTTGTCCTTGAATCATTTTTCTAGGGTTAATAGCCCTCATTTTGGGGGCAGCTTCCATCCATTCATTAAAGACTTCTTTGATTGGATCCGAAAGAATATTTAATTCTTCTCCAAAATAGTTCCACCATCTGAAGAACCATGCTGGAAGTTCTTTGTTGATAATATCTTTATTCATGATGAACATCCATGAATGCCTTCACTTTTCGTTGAGAAGGAAAAAGCTTTCATCATAGCTTGCACATAACACCAATAATTTATGCCAAATTTGTACTATAAATTAGTGGAGGATAAAAATATATTTTTTTCTTGGAATGGAGTCAGACCCCATTCATTTTGATAAAAGATTTTTTGTATAATTGCATTTGCTATACAAAATTGTATGGTTCATCTGATCACGAACATGGTTAATCTCAATACACTTTAATTGTATTAAGATTTTTCATAATTCTCTCTTGAGAGATTAGATTCAAATAGAAAAGGATTGTTTCCGAAATATCTTTCAAATAAGGCCCACGGATTATTTATTGAATAATTAGAGGGATTAATTTTAATAATATTTTGTTTTATTTCTTTAGAGAAATAAACATGTTCTTGTGCAATGACATCTTTTATGGATAGTGTTGCAGCTTTTTTAGAGGGTTCACCCTTTTCAACCGTAGTTGAAGAGGAAGTACCATAAAGATGAGTTTGCAAATTGATCATGCCAATTATTGAATTGACATCTTTGCCATTAGAACAGCGCGACCCTACAAAAGAAAGGCCCCTGCTTAGAGTAGTCATTCTTCCATGCGGGTGATCCACGATCGTCCGCAAGAATTCACGGGTTTGAAAATCGAAGAGAATTTTCATTACCTTCTGAATTTCATAATGTCGAAAACAGAGAGCTGCGATTGCCATGATGTAAAAATTTATTTGAAACTAAATTTTTGACATCTTGTTCAATGATGTATTTGACTGAGGAACAGTCAATACGAAGGAGAAAATGTTGATTAAATAAATCTTCTTGGAATTTTAAGATGCACTTAATCACAGAAAGCATTTCTTTTTTGATAATGTAATATTTTTGTTGAGTAAGATTCCATTTACTGAAAATAAAGCAACTAATTCTTCTTTAGAATTCTTTTGCTGCTTTAAGATACCTCCATAACCCTTATCAGAGGCATCAGTTTCAACAATTTTGAAACTAGTGGGGTCTGCAAGATTAAGATAAGGAAGGTTTTGAACCCTTTCTTTAATACTACCATGGTATGAGTATCACCATGGTGGGGATTCTTTTAATCACAAAGAGTGGGCGATCTTTGGCAAAATTTTGATAGAAATCGACATAATTGAGAGCTCTTAAGAACCGCTGTAGCTAGTTTTATCTAAAATAATATTAATAAATTTGTTAATACTTCTATTAATTGGTATAATAGAAGCATTGGATATATTATGGTTTTAAAAAATCTTATTTTCTTTTGAAATAATTTTATTTTCGACTCTGAAATAACTAATCTATTTTTTAAAATTAACCATTTAAATATTTTTAGATGGTTAAAGTGTTCGTCAATAGTGTTTGAGAACATAAGAATATCATCAATATAGACTAAAATATATTTAAAATAATATTTAAATATATTATTCATGATATGAAATTGCATTTTTTAAACCAAAGGGCATTACGCTCCATTCATAATGTCCAAAGGGCACCGTAAAATGTTTTATAGCACGATTCTTTTATCCTGATGCCAATATCCTGATTTTAAATCAAATTTGGAAAATATTTTTGCATTATGCAATCTATTTAATAAATCCCTTTTATTAGGAATTTGATATTTGATCCATTTTAAAACTTTGTTTAACGGTTTGTAATTAATTACAAGTCGCGGTCTTTCTCTTTCCTTTTCTGCCGATTTCATAACATAGAATGCGGTATAGCTCCAAGAGAAGTAGGATTGCTGAATCATTCCTTTCTTTAATAAATCAGCAATCTCTTCTTTGCATAAAGCAAGGTAGTGCTCATTCATCTGACAAGGACGAGCTTTAGTGGGAATGTCCCGTTCATTGAAATTATCAAAGTATGGGAGATCTACTACATGAGTCTTTTTTTCCCAGAAAGTAATTTGGGTTGTCACCACAAACTTCCTTTTGGAATTCTTGGTGGCAATTTTAATTTTTGTTTTTAATTTTGGGGAAGAAATTTGTTATTTAATAGTTAAACTAGCAATTTCTTCTTGTAAATAATTTATATACAAAGACTTATTGTTAAGCCTATTCATTTCATTTATGATAATTTCTTTAGGATTAGTGATAAAACGAAATATGATTTCTTTATCCCAAAGAAAATCTCAATTTGATCAATCATAGTGATAGGTATTATTTTAAGAAGAAAATGTGTTCCCAAAATAATGTGTTGTATCAAATTTTTGATAAAAATAAAAGGCATTTGAATACATATATCATCTTGACACATGACCACAGATGTTAATTTATACTTAAAGACTCACCGTTTGCCTTTAACCGAATTTTTTCAAAATATTTAGAAGGAATTATTCCTTCTTGTATACAATTTAAATCTGCTCCACTATCAACTAGAGTAGTTAAATTTGGTAAAATAAATTCTTTATTTATTATTAATTTAATGGAAACATATCATTTCTGGTATACTACCTTTTGCATATTTTGTAAGAAACCTGGTTCTCGATTATAATCGACTTATATATTTTCAAATGAATTAGGTGTCTTCTGATTAATCTCAAGATTCATCAGATGACCATTCATTTGTTCTTGCTTAGCTTTCATTTGCTGAACCTCTACTTTTAATTTCTTTAATTCAGTCTTTAGTTCAGATAAAGAAGCTGAATTTGAAGATGAAGAACTTGCCTCAAATTTTTTCTTAAATACTTCTGATAAGGAGTATATAGGAGGCTTGTAATTAAATTTTTTAGTTTATCTTTCTTCTTATCATTAAGAAGATCGATAATTTTATCACGAGTTGAATCATCTTCAACTTATGCTAAAAGTTTAATTAATTGGTCCATTTGCTCGTGAGCATGAACTGTCATTTATATTATATTTTATAATAATCTATCTGTTGACAGGAATTACAACAGTTAGATTTATCAGATTTATCAGAATCTGATGATGATGAAATATGATCTTCTTCTTCTTCTTCTTTTTCAGAATCAGAAGAAGTAAGCAGAATTTTCATCAGGGTTTGTTTTAACCCTTCGTCAATCTGAAGTTCATTTAACTTCATCTTGACAGTGCATCTATTTACATAATGACCTGTACGACCACATTTATAACATTTTATTTCTCTTGTCTCTTTGGTTTTAGAACCAGAGGGATGAGAGTGCCTGTGTTTGTGCATGAATTTATCACATTTTTTATGACATGTTTTTTCATGCTTAGGAAAAATAGTTTTTCGTATTTTTCCCTTATGTTTGGAAGATAAAGGACGTACCTAAGGCTCACAATTGAATTGATCGCAAAATTTGCCAAGCTATTTGCGCTCAAGTAGACGTTCTCTTTTCATTTGATCTTTTAATTTAAGATCAGAACAGATTGCTAAACCAGTTTTAATACATGCAGAAAGAAGGTTTCCATATGTTAGGGTTTCATATGGGATGGTTCCATCGTGTAAATGAAGAGAAACCTTAACCTTTTCAAAGAATAGATTGGAAGGCCTTCAATGAATTTTTTCTTCCAATGAAGGCTATTGGCATCATAAAGTGTCATGACGCATGCTAGAAATATATCCTTGTACCATCAAAAATGGGTTAAGGATGGACATCTTAATTTTTGGAGTAAGGAGCGAGTTTTTTCTCCTTTATCTTCAATGGATTGAGCAAAATAATCTATAATTGTTTGAAAAATATTATAGACCGAATTTTCATTAGGTTTTTGCTATTCTTTTGGAATATCCTTAGTACTTAAGTCAATTTTGCTAAGGAGGTCCTCCATTTGAGGAACAGTGAGAAAATTATCCCACCATCCTTTCGAGTTCCGAATCAAAATGATGGCTCGGCACAATATGAGGTTTTGCTTGATTTCTTGATTGAACAACAGTAGAAAACATAAACATTCGATGAAGGGTATGAATGATTTAATGTTCAGAAAGTTCATCAATATTCCATTCATATAAAGAATCTCCATCATAAGAATTTCCTATGAAATGAGTATCTTCCTCACATAATAAATCAGAAGCAATGGATTTTTTATAATAATGTTTTTCCAAATTTTTCTTGGGATAAGAAAGTTTTTGGATATCAAAAGGAGGATGAGGATCTTGTAATTCTTGAAAAAGGTTTTGAACTTTTTCAATATTACTTGATTGATCAGTATCAATTTTTGTTGAGGATTCATTTGAATCTTCATTTGATTGACTGATATCTTCAAGAGCTCCTACATACTTTTCACTTAAGTTTAGAATCAAATTCTGAATATCTTCAAAAGAGGGTCCTAACTTAAGAGACAATTTAGGAGGTGGTTGGATAAAAGGTTTCACAAATGGGTTTATACTAGTAGAAGCTTTTTCTGAAGCTTTGCTAGTTTCAGGGTTAGAAACCTTTTGTTTATGCATCTGATCAATTTTAGACTGTAGGCTAAAAAGATGATAGATATGATTTTTGTTTAAGAATTTGTGGATCGGAACTTATTTTTTTGAAGATCGCTAATTTTAAAGGTTTATCATCCAACATTTTTACAACTGATGGAGGATAAGATGCTTCAATTATTTTTCCTTGCTCTATTTGCCATTTTTTTGGTAGTTAAAATAGTAACTTGAGCAGATTGTGCATGGTAACTGCAAAACCATGCGACGAAAAGAATAGTTACTTTGGCTTGACTATTTCTTTCTCTCATTTTCTTGAAATATAAATCATTTATTTTGAGATGTTGTTCTTGAGAAGTAAAACTTCTATACCAAGTATAAAAGTTATCATACTTTGGTTGGAAGTATTCCTTCAGAATAATTTCTCTAGTCTTAGAACCTATTGTGTAGCTCATTAAGACTAAAGTTCATTTCAGATGGAGTGGGAGATTGATTTTCTCTCACCGGATGATGATATGATTTCTATTTAGGTGAACACCGATGGTTCGTGAGTGTGAACCATCCGATCTAGACTTTTCTGAGGTTTTAGAAGGGATAGAAACCCTAAAAGTGTGATGTATCAATGAGGGTTGAATCTGACTTCAACATCGCCATCAACTGTTTGAATTATCTGATCTACTTCTTGATTAATGGAAGGTCTTGGTACGACTGCAGATTGTATAGTCCATGAGTCAAGAAATACCACCTCATTCCATTTAATCACTCGTTAGCAATATAGCAATGATTTGTCTCGAGTAGTACATTTGGTGGTTGAACATTTCCAAATACCGACTTACACCGGATATATAAAACTTATTTATTAAAACTTAAAAGTACTTACACGATAGTGAAGCGGAAGAACTAAGAGTACAAGAGAATGAATAGAAGAAGAGAAGGAAAAGCCGAGCACAATTAATTAATGACGAAGAGCCTCCTTATATGGAGGTGGACAGAGAGACTTTGCTTAGAAGCAAAGGTAATTATTAAACAATGAGAAACATTACTTAGAACGATATAATTATTATTAAATAAACTTTTGTTAAAAGCTACTATTAAATAAAAGATACTCTTAAAGGCTGCAAAGGTACAAAATATTATAAGATGGCTACTTTTGGAAAGTAGCAATTATTTCATTTGGTGGGACCCACTTTATGTAAAGTAGGTTCCTTGCTGGTGAAGATAAGCTACTTTTGGAAAGTAGCAATTATTTCTTCCGGTTATGAATTTAAGTCGATGGATTCCATGTCGACGTGGAAGACACGTCATAGATATAGATAGGGTGATTAAACACCGGAAGTTAATTTTCATAGATTTTTTTTCCTTATGTTGAATCTCGGTCTCATGAGGATAATGTCTTTTGATTCTTTGTAGTACCTCATCTACTGATAGCTCAAAATCCATAATTTTTTGAGGGATCATTAATTCAAAATAAGCTTTAATAATTACTTTAATTTGCTTGAGCTTATCCTCAATGTTGATTGAATTCTACCATTTTAGTAAAAATTATCTTTGAAGGACCAACTGATTGAAGAGGTCCTTTCCAAGTATAATGTTCCAGCTCCAAATCAATGGATTTGGCGTGAAGAAATGAGCAAGATTTTATCCTTGAATCATTTTCGGGATTAATAGCCCTCATTTTGGGGCAATTTCCATCATTGAAGACCTCTTTGATTGGACCGGAAAAATATTTAATTCTCCAAAATAGTTCCACCATCTCAAGAACTAAAGTTCTTTGATATATCTTTGTTCATTATGATCATCCATGAATGCCTTCATTTGCCATTGAGAAAGAAGAAGGCCTTCATCATAGCTTGCACATAGCACCAATAATTTATGACAATTTTGTATTGTAAGTTAGTGGAGGATAAGATTACATTTTTCTCTTGGAATGGAGTTAGACCCCATTCACTTTGATGAAAGATTTTTTGTATAACGCATTTGCTATACAAAATTGTATGGTTCATCTAATCACAAACATGATTAATCTTTATACACTTTAATTGTATTAAGATTTTTTCATAAATTTCTCTTGAGAGATTAGATTCAAATGAGAAATGATTATTTCTCAAATATCTTTCAAATAAGGCCCATGGATTATTTATTGAATAATCAGAGGGATTAATTTCAAGAATATTCATTTTATTTTTTTAGAGAAATAAACAGGTTCTTGTACAACGACTTCTTTTAGGGATGGTGTTGCTTTTTTAGAGGTTTCACCCTGTGCAATGACATCTTTGAGGGATAGTGTTACTTTTTTAGAGGTTTCACCCTTTTCAACTGTAGTTGAAGAGGAAGTACCATAAAGATAAGTTTACAAATTGATCATGCCAATTGTTGAATTGATCTTTTGCCATTATAGCGGCCATGACCATTACCTCCGTGAAAAGAAGGACTTCCTCAGTTAGGAGTGGTCATTCTTCCATGCGGGGTGATCCACCCCTGATCATCCCTGCAAGAATTCATGGGTCAAAAAATCAGGAAGAGAATTTTCATTATCTTTATTGAATACAAATATCATCTTGACACACGAGCAAAAAGACCTGAAGAAGTTAAATGAACTTCAGATTGATGAAGGGTTAAAACAAACCCTGATGAAAATTCTTCTTACATCCTCTGATTCTGAAAGAGAATTAGAAGCAAAAGATTATATTTCATCTTCATCCTCATCAGATTCTGATAAATCTGATAAATCTAAGCAAGTGCAATGATAGATTATTATAAAAATATAATAATATGACATCAGATACACTCACCCACGAGCAAAAGATCAATTAATTAAACTTTTAGCACAAGTTGAAGATGATTTAACTTCGATAAAATTATCGATCTTCTTAATGATAAGAAGAAAGATTAGAAAAATTTAATTACAAGCCTATATACTTCTTATCGAAGTATTTAAGAAAAATTTGAGGCAAGTTCTTCATCTTCTAATTCGCCTTTATCCAACTAAAGACCAATTAAAGAAATTAAAAGAATTCAAGAACTAAAAGCTTAGCAAGTGCAAATGAATGGTCGTGATGGCTACTTTTGAAAAGTAGTAATTATTTCTTTTGGTGGGACCCATTTTATATATTTTGGTGCAAGTCTGGTATCAGAGCCATGATGGGGTAAATCCCTGGGGAAGGGAAGGATGTTTGAGATTTTTTGTTACATATCACCATACTTTGATAAACCAATACTTTGTTAATTCCTCCCATGGCTTTATCCCATCTTCATCGCAAATGGTCATCCCTGTTGCATGATGCTTGATAGGGTTATAAGTCTTGTTCATTGTTGACTATCTGGGATAATTCTCTGGTAGAGGTTTACATTCCCGTCTTCATCACAAATGGCCGTAAATCCCAGTTGCGTGAGGCTTGAAAGGGTTGTAAGTCCTATTCTTGTTGACTATCTGGGAAGATGATTCTCTAATGGAGGTTTATACTTAGTTTGTTTTATCCATATGTGGTGATTTGTTTCAAACTCTCCCTGCATCATCTTCATCTCTCCCTTTTTCCACTTTTGGTTATATGGCTTCCACTTCTTCAGAAGTAACTTCTAATCTAACGATTAGGAGAAATAATAATTTAATCAAGAACTAAAATGGCGAATTCCCTTGAATAAAGAAGACCTAAATAGATGGTCTCTCCCAAAATTGATAAAACTATCATTTATCAATTTGGAACTTTGATTTTAAGGAAAATCTTTAGTGAAAATTGTAGAACAAACCATTATTGTAGATCAAATGGATAAAACCATTTATCTACTAACGTTTGAAGATCTACATAAATATATGCATGACTTTAAATATATTCATATAGGGATGATAGATAGCTTTCAAACCTTTAACCCTTAAAGGTCTAAATGCTTTTATTTAGCAAGCTAAGAGATGCGGATGCCTTCAGGCTCAATAGTGTTGTAGAGACTAGCCTATGTCACGGGCTAGTCTATTTTAACACCTTTCCCAATTTGAGTTTATGTCTTTTTGAAGCTTTAAAATTACATTTACAGCTTTATGGTTATGATTTTCTCCCAGGTTCTGAAACTATTGCTTTAATTTTTAGAATTCATTTTCAAATTTTAAATACTCTAAATCCTAGAGTTCGGAAAGCTGTTCAACCAGCTGAATGAACTACTCTAATCGAAACAAATCTATTAGCATCCAATATTGCTACTAACAGAGTGATTAAATGGAATGAGGTGGTATTTCCTGACTCATGGACTATACCATCTGCAGTTGCAACATGACCTTCCATTAATCAAGATGTAGATCAGATAATTCAAACAACTGATGGTGATGTTGAAGTTAGATTCAACCCTCATCGATCCATTACACTTCCTAGGGTTTCTATCCCTTCTGAAACCTCAGAGAAGTCTAGATCGGATGGTTCACACACTCAACCATCTGCCTAGGCTACACCTAAATAAAAAATTATATCTATCATCCAAAGTGAGAGAAATTCAATCCCACCCATCTCAAATGAACTTTAGTCATAATGAGCTACACAATAGGTTCTAAGACTAGAGGTTGTTCTCAAGGAATACTTCCAACCAAAGTATGATAACTTTCATTTGGTATAGAAGTTTTACTTCAAGACCAATGTCTCAAATAATAAATGATTTATATTTCAAAAAAATGAGAGAAATCAAGCCAAAGCAACTATTCCTTTCGTAGCGTTTTTTTGCTTATGCTCAATGCTCAAGTTGCTATTTTAACTACCAAAAAATGGTAAACAGAACAAGGAAAAATAATTGAAGCATGTTATCCTCCATTAGTTGGAAAAATGGTGGATGATAAACCTTTAGAATTAGCGGCCTTCGAAAAAATATGTTTCGATCTATAAATTCTAAAGGAATTTATTACTATAATTAAACAACTTAATTATAGTAATAACATACTTCAAATAATCACTGATCATCTTTTTAGCCTAGAGTCTAAAATTGATCAGATGCTTAAATAAAAGGTTTCTAGCCCTTAAACTAGCAAAGCCTCAGAAAAAGCTTCTACTAGTATAAACCCATTTGTGAAACCTTTTATCCAACCACCTCTCTTTTAAGACCCTCTTAAGACATTCAATTTGATTCTAAACTTAAGTGAAAAGTATGTAAGACTCTTGAAGATATCAATCAATCAAAGAAGATTCAAATGAATCCTCAACAAATCGATGATCAAGTAATATTAAAAAAGTTCAAAACCTTTTTCAAGAATTACAAGATCCTCATCCTCCTTTTGATATCAAAAACTTTCTTATCCCAAGAAAAATTTGGAAAAACATTATTATAAAAAACCCACTCCTCCTGATTTATTATTTGAGGAAGATACTCATTTCATAGGAAATTCCTATGATGGAGATTCTTTATATGAATGGAATATTGATGGACTTTCTGGACATCAAATCATTCATTTCCTTCATCGAATGCTTATGTTTGCTACTGCTGTTCAATCTAGACATCAACCAAAACCTCATATTGTAGCCCGAGCCATCATTTTAGGATTCTCTAGAACTCTGAAAGGATGGTGGGATAATTTTCTCACTGTTCCTCAAAGGGAAGACCTCCTTAGAGAAATTGACTTAAGTACTAAGGATCTTTTAAAAGAACAGCAAAAACCTAAGGAAAGTTTGATCTATAATCTTCTTCAAAAAATTATAGATCATTTTGCTGGATCCATTGGAGATCAAGGAGAAAAAACTCACTCCTTACTCCAAAAATTAAGATGTCCATCCTTAACCCATTTTCGATGGTACAAGGATATATTTCTAGCACGCATCATGACACTTTATGATGCCTTCACCGGAAGCAAAATTCATTGAAGGCCTTCCCAATCTATTTGCTGAAAAGGTTAAGGTTTCTCTTCGTCTATACGATGGAACCATCCCATATGAAACCCTAACATATGGAAACCTTCTTTCTGCATGTATTAAAACTGGTTTAGCAATCTATTTTGATCTTAAATTAAAAGATCAAATGAAAAGAGAACGTCTACTTGAGCAAACATCTTGGCAATTCTGCGATCAATTCAACTGCGATCCTCAGGTACGTCCTTTATCTTCCAAACAAAAGGGAAAAATATGAAAGCCTATTTTTCCTAAGCATGAAAAAGCATGTCATAAAAAATGTGATAAATTCACTCTCAAACACAGGCACTCTCGTCCCTCTGGTTCTAAAACCAAAGAGACAAGAGAAATAAAATATTATAAATGTGGCCGTACAGGTCATTACGCAAATAGATGCACTGTCAAGAAGAAGTTAAATGAACTTCAGATTGACGAAGGGTTAAAACAAACCCTGATGAAAATTCTGCTTACCTCCTCTGATTCTGAAAGAGAATAAGAAGAAGAAGAAGATCATATTTCATCATCATTAGATTCTGATAAATCTGATAAATCTGATAAATCTAACTATTGCAATTCCTGTCAATAAATAGATTATTATAAAAATATAATAAATATGGCAGGTCCGTATACGCTCACCCATGAGCAAAAAGACCAATTAATTAAACTTTTAGCACAAGTTGAAGATGATTCAACTCGTGATAAAATTATCGATCTTCTTAATGATAAGAAGAAAGATAAACTAGAAAAATTTAATTACAAGTCTCCTATATACTCCTTATCAGAAGTATTTAAGAAAAAAATGGAGGCAAGTTCATCCTCTTCTGATTCAGCTTCTTTAGCAGAGTTAAAAACTGAATTAAAGAAACTGAAATTAGAAGTTCAGCAAATTAAAGGTGAGCAAGAACAAATGAATGGTCGTCTGATGAATCTTGAGATAAATCAGAAGATGCCCAATTCATTCGACAATATAGAAGCCGATTCTAATCAAGAACCATGTTTCTTACAAAATATGCAAAAGGCAATATACTAGAAATGGTATTTTTTCATTAAATTAATTATAAATAAAGAATTTATTTTACCAAATCTAACCAAGTTGGTGGAGCGATTTAAATTGTATACAAGAAGGAATAATTCCTTCTAAATATTTTGAAAAAAAATGTTAAAACAAAAGACTGAGTCTTTACAAATTAAGTATAAATTATCATCTGTGGCCGTGTGTCAAGATGATATTTGTATTCAAATGCCTTTTATTTTAGTCAAAAATTTGACACAACACATTATTTTGGGAACTCCTTTTCTTCATAAAATAATGCCTATCACTAGAATTGATGATACTGGAATTCATTACTTTCTTTGGGATAAAGAAACCACATTCCATTTTGTCACCAATCCTAAAGAAATTATCATGAATGAAATGAATAGGCTTAATAATAAGTCTATGCATATAAATTATTTATAAGAAGAAATTGCTAGTTTAACATTTAAATAGCAAATTTCTTCCCAAAATTCAAAGAAAAAATTCAAAATTGCCACCAAAATTCCAAAAGGAAGTTTGGTGACAACCCAATTGCTTTCGGGAAAGAAAGACTCATGTAGTAGATCTCCATGATAATTTCAATGAATGACATTCACTAAAGCTCATCCATGTCGATGAACGAGCACTACCTTGTTTATGCAAAGAAGAGATTGATTTATTAAAGAAAGGAATAATTCGCAATCCTACTTTGATTTGAATTCTATGATATGAATTGGAAAAGGAAAGAAAGACCGTGACTTATAATTAATTACAAGCCGCTAAATAAAGTTTAAAATGGATCAGATATCTAATTTCTAATAAAAGGGATTTATTAAATAGATTGCAAAATGCAAAATATTTTCCAAATTTGATTTAAAATCAGGATATTGGTAGATCCAAATAAAAGAATCAGATCGCTATAAAACGATTTACTTTGGACATTTAATGGAACGTAATGCCCTTTGGTTTAAAAAATGCACCGAAGTTTACATATCATGAATACTATATTTAAAGATTATTTTAAATATATTTTAGTCTATATTGATGATGTTCTTATGTTCTCAAACACTATTGATGAACACTTTAATCATCTAAAAATATTTAAATAGTTAATTTTAAAAAATGGATTAGTTATTTTTGAGCTAAAAATCAAATTATTTCAAATTGAAATAAGATTTTTAGGCCATAATATATCTAATGCTTCTATTATACCAATTAATAGAAGTATTGAATTTGCTAACAAATTTTCTGATATCATTTTAGATAAAAATCAACTATAGTGGTTCTTAGAAGCCCTTAATTATGTAGTTAATTTCTATCAAAATCTTGCCAAAGATATAGCCCCACTCTTTGACAGATTAAAAAAGAAATCCCCATCCTGAAACTCATATGACATGTTAATTAAAGAAAGGGTTCAAAACCTTCCTGCCTTAATCTTGCACCCACTAGTTTCAAAATTATTCGACATATATGGAGGTATCTTAAAGGAAAGAATTCTCTGAAGAATTAGTTTGTTTTTATTTTGTAAATAGAATCCTACAACAGTATTCCATTATCAAAAAGAAATGCTTCGTGATTAAGTGCATCTTAAAATTCCAAGAAGATTTACTTAATCAAGATTTTCTCCTTCAGATTGATCTAAATACATCATTGAACAAGATGTCAAAATTTAGTTTCAAAATAAATTTTGCATCATAAATCGCAGCTCTATTTTCAACTTAATCATTCATTAAAAAAATAAAAATTCTTCCATTTTTAACTCGAATTCTTGCAGGAATCGGTGGATCACCCCACATGGAAGAATGACCACTCCTAACTGAGGAAGTCCTTTTTTTTGCAAAGGTCGTGGCCGTGGCCGCTCTAATGGAAAAGATCCGGTCAATTCAACAATTGGCATGATCGATTTAAAGACATATCTTTATGGTACTTCCTCTTCAACTACAGTTGAAAAGGGTGAACCCTCTAAAAAATCTACAACACCATCCCTAAAAGATGTCATTGTACAAGAACCTATTTATTTCTCTAAAGAAATAAAATAGAATATTATTGAAATTAATCCTCCATTATTCAAAAATAATCCATCCTTATTTGAAAGATATTTGGGAATCCTTTCCCATTCTAAGACTTTGTCCCTCCGTTCTAAAACCAAAGAGACAAGAGAAATAAAATGTTATAAATGTGGCCGTATAGGTCATTACATAAATAAATGCACCATCAAGAAGAAGTTAAATGAACTTCAGATTGACAAAAAGTTAAAATAAACCTTGATGAAAATTCTGCTTACCTCCTCTGATTCTGAAAAAGAATCAGAAGAAGAAGAAGATCATATTTTATCATCATCAGATTCTGATAAATCTGATAAATCTAACTATTGCAATTCGCCAAGATGTAGATTATTATAAAAATTCAAATATGAAAGTCAGTATCTCACCCACCAACAAAAAAGACCAATTAAATAAACTTTTAGCACAAGTTGAAGATGATTCAACTCATGATAAAATTATCGATCTTCTTAATTATAAGAAGAAAGATAAACTAGAAAAATTTAATTACAATCCTCCTATACCCTTATCGAAAGTATTTAAGAAAAAGTTCTTCATCTTCTAATTACTTTACCAACTAAAGATAATTAAAAAAATTAAAAGTAGAGGTTCAACAAATGAAAGCTGAGCAAGAGCAAATGAATGGTCATTTAATGGATCTTGAAATTAATCAGAAGATGCCCAATTCATTTGAAAATATAGAAGCTGATTCTAATCAAGAACCATGTTTCTTAGAAAATATGGCAATATACCGAAATGGTATATTTCCATTAAATTAATTATAAATAAAGAATTGATTTTACAAATTTAATCGCTAGTGAGCAGATTTAAATATAAGAAGGAATAATTCCTTCTAAATATATTGAAAAAATTAAAATTTATATTAATGAGTCTTTACAAATTAAGTATAAATTATCATCTATGGCTGTGTGTTAAGATGATATTTGTATTCAAATGCCTTTTATTTTAGTAAAAAATCTGACACAACACATTATTTTGGGAACTCCTTTTCTTTTTAAAATAATGCCTATCACTAGAATTGATGATACTGGAATTCAGTATTTTCTTTGGGATAAAGAAATCACATTCCATTTTATCACCAATCCTAAAGAAATTATCATAAATGAAATGAATATGATTAATAATAAGTCTATGCATATAAATTATTTACAAGAAGAAATTGCTAGTTTAACTATTAAACAACAAATTTCTTCCCTAAAATTAAAAATAAAAATTCAAAATTTCCACCAAGAATTCCAAAAAAAGTTTGTGGTAACAACCCAATTGCTTTCTAGGAAAGAAAGACTCATGTAGTGGATCTCTCATACATTGATAATTTCAAAGAACGAGAGATTCCCACTAAAGCTCGTTCTTGTCAAATGAATGAGAACTACCTTGCTTTATGCAAAGAAGAGATTGCTGATTTATTAAAGAAAGGAATAGCAATTTAATTCTTGAGTGCCGCATTCTATGTTATGAATTCGGTAGAAAAAGAAAGAGTGCTAGTGTTTGTGCATGAATTTGTTACATAATGCCCTTTGGTGAACTCTGCCATTTATCCACATTTGTAACATTTTATTTCTCTTGTCTCTTTGGTTTTAGAACCAGAGGGACGAGAGTGCCTGTGTTTGTGTGTGAATTTGTCACATGTTTTATGATGTGCTTTTTCATGCTTAGGAAAAACAATTTTTCATATTTTTCCCTTGTGTTTGGTAGATAAAGGACGTACCTAAGGATCACAGTTGAATTGATCATAGAATTCGCCAAGCTGTTTGTGCTCAAGTAGACGTTCTCTTTTCATTTAAGATCAGTACGGATTGCTAAACCAGTTTTATTACATGCAGAAATAAGGTTTCTATATGTTAGGGTTTCATATGGGAAGGTTCCATAGATAAGAGAAACCTTAACCTTTCAAAATAGATTTTAAGGCCTTCAATGAATTTTGCTTCCGATAAAGCATCAAAGTGTCATGATGCTAGAAATATATCTTTGTACCATCAAAATGGGTTAAGGATGGACATCTTAATTTTTGGAGTAAGGATAAGTTTTTCTCCTCGATCTCAATGGATCAAAGAAATGATCTATAATTATTTGAAGAAGATTATAGACCAAATTTTCATTAGTTGCTCTTTTGAAAGATCCGGTACTTAAGTCAATGCTAAGGAGGTCTTCCCTTTGAGAACAAGTGAGTATCCCACCATCCTTTGATTTGAGAATCAAATGATGGCTCTATAATATATGAGGTTTTTTGATGTCTTGATTGAACAACAAAGAAGAAACATAAGCATTCGATGAGGGTATGAATGATTTGATGTTGAAGTCCATCAATATTCCATTCATATAAAGAATCTCCATCATAGGAATTTGCAAAATGAGTATCTTCCTCAATAATAAATCGATTTTTTATAATAATGTTTTTCCAAATTTTTCTTGGATAAGAAAGTTTTGGATATCAAAAGTAGGATGAGGATCTTGTAATTGAAAAGGTTTTGAACTGTCAATTTGATTGATCGATCGCTTTGTTGAGGATTCATTTGAATCTTCTTGATGATATCTTCAAGAGCTGCTACATATTTTTCACTTAAGTTTAGAATCAACTTCTAAATGTCTTCAGAAGAGGGTCCTAACTTAAGAGCCAGTTTAGGAGGTGGTTGGATAAAAAGTTTCATAAATGTGTTTATACTAGTGGAAGCTTTTTTTGAAGCTTTTAGTTTGTGGCTAGAAACTCATATGATCAATTTTAGACTCTAGGCTAAAAAAAGATGATAAGATTATTTGAAGTATACTATTACTATAATTGCTTATTTAATAATAAATTCTTTTAAAATTTGTGGATCGAATTTATTTTTTCAAGGTCGTTAATTCTAAAGATTTATCATCCACCATTTTACAAA
Organism: Cymbidium sinense; assembly: GCA_021442155.1. Lineage (NCBI taxonomy): Eukaryota > Viridiplantae > Streptophyta > Magnoliopsida > Asparagales > Orchidaceae > Cymbidium > Cymbidium sinense. The sequence continues at coordinate 154,213,418 of CM038219.1, read as the reverse complement.
TGGAGATAATGCTCAATTATTTTTTCCTTGCTCGTTGCCATTTTTGGTAGTTAAAATAGCAACTTGAGCAGATTTAGCATGAATAAAAAATGCTAAAAAGAATAGTTTTTGGCTAGACTATTTCTTTCTCTCATTTTTTGAAATATAAATCATTTATTTCGAGGTTGGTCTAGAAGTAAACTTCTATACCAAAAAGTTATCATACTTTTAAGTATTCCTTCAACAACCTCTAGAACCTATTGTAACTCATTAAGACTAAAGTTCATTTCTATGGAGTGGAGATTGATTTTCTCAAGGATGATGATTTTTTGTTAGAAAGCCATCGATGGTTCTGAGTGTGAACCATAATTCTGAGGTTTTGGATGAAGAAACCCTAGGAAGTGTAATGGATCGATGAGGGTTGAATCTAACTTCAACATCGCCATCAGCTATTTGAATTATCTGATCTACATCTTAATTAATGGATGGTCTTGGTGCGACCGCAGATGGTATAGTCCATGAGTGATGAAATACCACCTCATTCCATTTAATCACTCTGTTAGTAGCAATATGGGATGCTAACAGATTTGTCTCGATTAGAGTAGTTCATTTGACTGGTTGAACATCTTTTCGAACTCTAGGATTTAGAGTATTTAAAACTCAAAAATGAATTTTGAAAATTAGAGCAATAGTTTTAAACAAAGGAAATCATAACCATAAAGTGTAAAATATAATTTTAGAGCTTCAAAAGATTTATATCGAAAAGAGATAAACTCAAATTGGGAAAGGTGTTGAAATAAATGCCGTGACATATTATACTCTACAACACTCATAAGATTGAGCCCAAGAAGGTATCTACCATTCTTTTGCTGATAGATATTTAATTAAGGGTTAAAGGTTTGAATGCTATCTTATCCCTATATGAATATATTTAAAGTCTTACATATATTTATGCATCTTCAAACGCAGTAGATAAATAGTTTTATCCATTTGATCTACAGTAATGGTTTGTTCTACAATTTTCACTGAAGATTTTCTCTTAAAATCAAAGGTTCCGAATTAATAAATGATAGTTTTATCAATTTTAGGGAGAGCAAATCTATTTAGGTCTTGTTCATTCAAGGGGAACTCTGCCATTTCAGAGTTCTTGATTAAATTATTATTTCTCCTAATCATGGATAAGTTACTAAGATTAGCATATAACCAAAGAAAAAGGGAGAGAAAGATGATCGGAGAATTTGAAACAAATCACCACATAAGGATAAACAAACTAAGTATAAACCTCCATTAGAGAATTATCCTCCCAGACAGCCAACAAGAATAGGACTTACAACCCTTTCAAGCACACAATATGATTTACACATTATGATGAAGATGAATATAAACCTCTATTAAAGAATTATCATCAAATAACAATAAAATGACTTATCACAAGCATCACAATAGATGGCCATTTAGATGAAGATGATAAAGCCATGGGAGGAATGAACAAAGTACATTTATTCAAAGCATGGTGATATGTAATAAAAATTCTAACATCTTCCTCCAGGATTTACCATCAGCAAACTAAGGATATATAAAAAACTTATTTATTAAAACTTAAAAAAGTACTTACACCATGACAGAGCAGAAGAGAACTAAGAGAGAGGAGAATAAGAGAAGAAGAGAAGTGAAAATGAGCACCGAAAGACATTTAATGTGAGCCTTTACAGAGGTGGAGGCACAGAGATTTTTCTTCAAAAGGTACAATTATTAAACAAAGAGAAACGCAAGATGAAAGATAATTATTAAATAGAATCAGCTAATTACTATTATTAAAAAAGATACTTTTGTTTGAAAGCAAAGGTACAAAATATTATAAGATGGCTTTTTGAAAAGTAGCAATTATGTTTCACCCACTATATAAAGTAGGTTTAGGTGAAGATAAGCTTTAGAAAGAAAGCAATTATTTCTGGTGGGTCTATGAATTTAAGTTTCTCCGGATTCCACGCCGACGTCAAAGACTCCGCAGATATAGATAGGTGATTAAACAACTTAGCATTGACTCAGATTTTGAGACGCCTTATGTTGAATCTCTCATGAGGATAACATCTGATGCTTGAGTATCTCCGATAGCTCAAAATCCATAGTTTTGAGGGATCTAATTGAATAAGCTTTAATAATGGCTTTAATTTGGAGCTTATCCTCAATGTCATTGAATTCTACCATTTTAGTAAAATTGTCTTTGAAGGACCAAATTGAAGGGTCCTTTCAAGATAACGTGCCCAAATCCATGGATTTTCATGAAGAAATGAGCAAGATTTTGTCCTTGAATCATTTTTGATAAATCCTCATTTTACTTCATATTAAAGACTTTGATCGATCCGGAAGAATATATAAAAATAGTTCCACCATCAAGAACCATGAAGTTCTTTGTTGATAATATCTTTGTTCATGATGAACATCCATGAATGCCTTCCTCGCTGAGAAGGAAGAAGGCTTTCATCATACTTGCACTAACACTAATAATTTATGCCAATTTTGTAATGTAAATTAGAGGATAAAAATACATTTTTTTTGAATTTAGACCATTCCCTTTAATGAAAGATTTTTTATATAACGCATTTGATATACAAAATTGTATGGTTCGTCTGATCACGAACATGATTAATCTCAATACACTTTAATTGTATTAAGATTTTTTCATAATTCAAATGGGAAAGGATTGTTTCTCAAATATCTTTCAAATAAGGCACACGGATTATTTATTGAATAATCAGAGGGATTAATTTCAAGAATATTATGCTTTTTATTTCTAGAAAATAAAAGATTCTTATGACCATCTTTTAGATGATGTTGAATTTTTTAGATGGTTCAAATTTTCAATCAGAAGTAAAGAGGAAGTACCATAAAGATATGTTTGCAAATTGATCATGCCAATTATTGAATTGACCGGATCATTGCCATTAGAGTGGCTATGATCACGACCTCCATGAAAAGAAAGACATCCTTGGTTAAGAGTAGTCATTCTTCAGTGCGGGATGATCCACCCCTGATCGTCCCTACAAGAATTCACGGGTTAGAAAATCAGGAAGAGAATTTTCATTATCTTTAATGAATTTGATGTTAAATTGATTGATGATGCAAAATTGAAAATTGAAGAAGATCGCGATTGATGATGCAAAATTTATTTTGAAACTAAATTTTGACATCTTGTTGAATGATGTATTTGAAAACAATCAATAAAAGGAGAAAATGCTGATTAAGTAAATCAACTTAGAATTTTGAGATGCACTTAATCAAAGAAAGCATTTCTTTTTTTTGATAATGGAATACTTTGTTAGTAGATTCCATTTACGAAATAAAGTAAACTAATTCTTCTTAGAATCATTGCTGATACCTCCATATATAGAGGCATTTTCAACAATTTTGAAACTAGTGGTCCATAAGATTAAGATAGAAGGTTTTGAACCCTTTCTTTAATTTGCACCATATGAGTATCAACCATGGTGATTCTTTTTTAATCAAAGAGTGACATCTTTGGCAAGATTTTGATAAAATCACATAATTGAGAGCTCCTAAGAACCATGAAGTTTTTTATCTAAAATGATATCGAAATTTGTTAGAAATTTAATACTTTATTAATTGGTATAATAGAAGCATTGAATATATTATGGACTAAAAAATCTTATTTAGTTTGAAATAATTTGATTACCAAATAACTAACCCATTTTTAAAATTAACCATTTAAATGTTTTATGGTTGAAGTGTTCATCAATATTTGAGAACAAGATTATAGATGAAAATATATTTAAAATAATTTTAAATATATTATTCATGATATCTGAAATTTAGAATTTTTTAAACCAAAGGCATTATGTTCCATTGTAATGTCCAAAGGGAAAGAATGCTATTTTATAGATCATTCTTTTATCTCTGAAATATCTTGATTTTAAATCAAATTTGGAAAATATTTTGTAATATGCAATCTATTTAATAAATCTCTTTATTAAATTGAATATCTCGATCCATTTTAATTTTAATTTGTATTACAGTCTATTCTTACTTTTCTTTTCTGCCAAATTCATAACATGGTACAGCTCCAAGAGGAGTAGGATTGCTTAATTATTCCTTTCTTTAATAAATCAGCAATCTCTTCTTTGCATAAAGCAAGGTAGTGCTCGTTCATTTGATAAGGAAGAGCTTTAGTGGAATGTGTCATTGAAATTATCAATGTATGGGAGATCTACATGACTTTCTTTCGAAAATAATTTTGTCACCACAAACTTCCTTTGGAATTTTTGGAATTTTGAATTTTTCTTTTAATTTAAGAAATTTATGTTAAAGTTAAACTAGCAATTTCTACTTGTAAATAATTTATATGCATAGACTTATTATTAAGCCTATTCATTTCATTTATGATAATTTCTTTTTGGTGATAAATAGAATGTGATTTCTTTATCCCAAAGAAAACACTAAATTCTGATCATCAATTATATTATGTGATAACATTATTTTAAGAAGAAAAGGAGTTCCCAAAATAATGTGTTGTGTCAAATTTTTAACTAAAATAAAAGGCATCTAAACACAAATATCATCTTGACACATGACCACATATGATAATTTATACTTAATTTGTAAAGATTCACCGTCGGCTACCTTTAACCGCTGGTTAGTTTTTTCAAAATATTTAGAAGGAATTATTCCTTCTTGTATACAATTTAAATCTACTCCACTATCAACTAGAGTAGTTAGATTTGGTAAAATAAATTCTTTATTTATAATTAATTAAATGGAAACATACCATTTCTGGTATATTTCCTTTTGCATATTTTGTAAGAAACCTAGTTCTTGATTAGAATCAACTTTTATATTGTCAAATGAATTTGGCATCTTCTGATTTATCTCAAGATTAATCAGATGACCATTCATTTGCTCAGCTTTAATTTGCTGAATTTTTAATTTTAATTTCTTTAATTCGCTTTTAGCTATAAAGAAATTAGAAGAAATGAACTTGCAATTTTTTCTAAATACTTGAATAAGGATATAGAGTTTGTAATTTAATTTTTCTATTATCTTCTTCTTATCATTAAGAAGATGATAATTTTTTCAAGAGTTGAATCATCTTCAACTTGTGCTAAAAGTAATTAATTGGTCCTTTTGCTCATGGGTGAGTGAGATGCATATTTATTATATTTTTTATAATAATCTATCATTGAGAATTGCAAAGCTAGATTTATCGATTTATCTTCGATGATGATGAAATGTGATCTTCTTCTTCTCATTCTTTTCTAATCGAGGTAAGCAATTTTCATGTGATTTGTTTTAACTTCAGAATCAAAGTTCATTTAACTTCTGACATCTATTTGCGTAATGACCAGATGACCACATTTATAATATTTTACTTTGTCTCTTTGGTTTTATAAACTGAGGGATGAGAGTTCTGTTTTGCGTGAATTTATCATTTTTTATGACATGCTTTTTTCATGCTTAGAAAAATAGTTTTTTTGTATTTTTCCTTGTGTTTGGAAGATAAAGGATACCTGAAAATCTAATTATTCATAATTCCAAGCTATTTTGCAAGTAGACGTTCTCTTTTCATTTGATCTTTTAATTTAAGATCAGAATAGATTACTAAACCAATTTTAATATATGCAGAAATAATATTTCCATATGTAAGGGTTTCATATGGGATGGTTCTATCATAAAGATGAAGAGAAACCTTAACCTTTTCAGCAAATAGATTGGAAGGCTCTTAAATGAATTTTGCTTCAAAGGAAGGCTATTGGCATCATAAAGTGTCATGACGTGCTAGAAATATATATATCCTTGTACCATCAAAATGGGTTAAGGATGGACATCTTAATTTTGAGTAAGCGAAGTTTTTTCTTTTGATCTCCAATGGATCTAAAATGATTTATAATTGTTTCAAGAAGATTATAACAATTTCATTGGTTTTTACGTTTTTTGGAAGATCAGTTTTTCATTGCTAAGGAGGTTCCTTGAGAACAATGAGAAAATTATCTCACCATCCTTTGAGTGAGAATCCGAAATGATTAACTACAATATGATTTTGCTTGATGTCAGATTGAACAAAGAAGAAACATAAGTATTTCGATGAAGGGTATGAATGATTTGATGTTCAGAAAGTCCATCAATATTCTATTCATAAAAGAATTTCCATCATGTGAATTTTTTACAAATGAGTATTTTCCTCAAATAATAAAAAGAGGAGTGGGTTTTTATAATAATGTTTTTCCAAATTTTTCTTGATAAGAAAGTTTTGGATATCAAAAGGAGGATGAGGATCTTGTAATTTTGAAAAATGTTTTGAACTTTTTCAATATTGCTTGATAGATCGAATTTGAGGATTCATTTGAATCTTCATCATTGAATATCTTCAAGAGCTCATACATCTTTAAGTTAGAATCAAATTAATGTCTTGTAAGAGGGTCCAACTTAAGAGCCATAGAGGTGGTTGGATAAAAGGTTTCACAAATGGGTTTGTATTTAGAAAGCTTTTTTCTTTCCTTCTAGAAGAAAACCTTATTAAGCATCGATCATTTTATGGCTAAAGATGATCAAATTATTTGAAGTATACTATTACTATAATTAAGTTGTTTAATTACAAATTCCTTTAGAATTTGTGGATCGAACTTATTTTTTTAAGGCCATTAATTCTAAAGGTTTATCATCCATTATTTTGAAGATGGAGGATAAGATGCCTCAATTATTTTTCCTTGCTCTGTTTGCCATTTTTTGGTAGTTAAAATAGCAACTTGAGCAGATTGTGTATAGTAACTACAAAACCATTAAAAAGGAATAGTTGGTTTTCACTTTTCTCATTTTCTTCAAATATAAATCATTTATTTCAAGACGTTATTCTGAGAAGTAAAACTTCTACACCAAGAAAAAGTTATCTCTCCTGATGTTTTACAGTATAATCGATGTGTTTAACCTTCTTTAATCTTGCCATTGTTTAACTTGTAATTAATTATAAGTAGATCTTCTCTTTCCTTTTTTCTCGAATTCATAACATGAATTTCTAAGAAATAGATTGCCAAATTATTCCTTTTCATGAATAATATATTTAAAGATTATTTTAAATATATTTTAGTCTATAAAGTAGGTTCCTGGCGAGATAAGTCTACTTTTGAAAAGTAGAATTATTCTTTTAATCCTTATGAATTTAAGTTTCTCCTTATTATGAATGAAGACTCAATTAATATGATAGTGATTAAACATTTCAAAATTTTAGATTTTTGAGATTATAAGTCTCATCAAAATAAGAAAGTACAAGAGAGAATAAGAGAAGAAGAGATGGGAAAAGCATGAACTTTTTTAGAGAGTTTTTTTCAAATAATAAGAATACCAAAAGATATGTCTTTAAATCAATCATGCCATTATTGAATGATATTTTTATTAGAAAAATCTCCTAGAAGGACTTCCTGACAAATCATTCTTCCATGATAATTTAAAGAATATTAAAATAAAGAGAATTTTCATTACCTTTAATGAATTATGTGGTCAAAATAGAGAGTCGCAAGGGATGTAAAAATTTGTTTTAAACAAAAAATTTTGACATCTTTTTCACGATGTATTGTGAAAAATAATATGAACAGAGAAAAGGATTAAGTAAATCATCTTAATTTTGAGATAATTAATCATAAAAGCATTTCTTTTTTGATAATGAAATACTTTCTTAGTAGATTCCATTTAAGAAATAAAAAATGAATTTTTCTTGAATTTTCGCTTAAGATACCTAGTTATCGTAGGCATTTTCAACAATTTTGAAAAAAATAAGATTAAGAGGGAAAGTTTTGAACCATTTTAATTTTGTGCCTCCTATAGTATGAAAATAATTCTATTCTTTCTTAATTTGTCAAAGATAATATTTTTAAGATTTGATAGAAATCAACATAATTGAAACTCAAGAACCGTAGAAATTTTATCTAAAATGACATGAGAAAATTATTAAAGAATTCAATACTTCTATTAATTGGTATAATAGCATATATTATTTAAAAAATCTTATTTCAGAAATAATATTTTTTCCTCAAAATAACTAACCCATTTTTTAAAATTAACCATTTAAATATTTTTTAGATGGTTGAAGTGTTCATCAATTTTATTTGAATAAGAATATCATCAATATAGACTAAAATATATTTAAAATAATCTTTAAAATATTATTCAGATATATCTAAAAAATTGAATGCATTTTTTTAAACCAAATTATTACTCCATGTGAATGTCCAAATAAATGCTTTTATTTGAGAAAGAAATTTATTGTTTAATAGTTAAAAGCAATTCTTTAAATATTTATATGCATCTTATTAGCCTATTCATTTCATTTATGATAATTTTAAGATTGGTGATAAATGGGATGTTTCTTTTCCCAAAGAAAAATCAATTCAAGATATCAATTTTAGTGATGATTCATTTTAAGAAGAAGATCTAATAAGCATTGTCAAATTTGACTAAAAATAAAAAGCATTTGAATACAAATATCATCTTATTAACCAAAGTATGATAAATTTCATAAGTAGAAATTTTACTTCTTAAGAACAAAAAAATAAATGATTTATATTTGAGAAATGAGAGAAAGAAATAGTCAAGCCAAAGTAACTATTCTTTTTCTATGATTTTGCGCTTATTATATAATCTGCTCGTTGCTATTAAACAAAAAAATGGCAAAAGAAAAAGGAAAATAATTTTACATCTTATCCTCCATTTGTAAAATGGTATGATAAACCTTAGAATTTCCTCAAAAAAATAAGTTGATCCATAAATTCTAAAGAATTTATTAATGAATTAAACAACTTAATTATGATAATAAGATACTTTAAATAATCATGATCATCTTAGCCTAGAGTCTAAATTATGAGAAAAAATTTATTAAACAGCAAAGCTTCAAAAAAAAGCTTCTACTAGTATAAACCCATTTGGAAACCTTTATCCAACCATCTAAAGCTCTTAAGTTAAGATTTTTCTAAAGACATTTAGAATTTGATTCTAAACTTAAGTGAAAAATGAGCTCTCAAGATATCACCAATGAAGAAGATTCAAATGAATCCTCAATAAATGAATATCAATAATAATAAGTTCAAACCTTTTTCAAGAATTACAAGATCCTCATCTTTTTTGATATCCAAAACTTTCTTATAAGAAAAATTTGGAAAACATTATTATAAAACCCATATTTATTATTTGAGAAGATACTTTTTTAGAAATTTATGATGGAATTCTTTATATGAATGGAATATTGATGGACTTTTCAACATCAAATCATTCATTTCATCAATGCTTATGCTCTAAGATGCTAATTTAGAGTATTTAAATTCAAAAAATGAATTCTAAAATTAAGCAATAGTTTCTAACCAAGGAAATCATAACCATAGTCATAAATATAGAGCTTCAAAAGATTTATTCGAAAGATAAACTTAGATTTGAAAGTGTAAATAACCGCCTGTGACATAGGCTAGTCTTACAACACTTATATTAGGATTGAGCTGAAGAATCTTATGCATATATAAATAATTTAAAGGTTTGAATGCTATTATCATCCTATATGAATATATTTAAAGTCTTGCATATATTTATGCATCTTCATAGATAAATGATTTTATCCATTTGATCTGAATGGTTTGTTCTACAATTTTCAAAGATTTTCCTTAAAAGTTCCAAATTGATAAAATATAATTTTGGGAGAGACCATCTATTTAGGTCTTCTTCATTCAAGGGAACTTATTTTAGAGTTCTGAAATTATTATTTCTCCTAATAGATTAGAAGTTACTCGTAAGAAGTAGAAGCCATATAACCAAAAAGGGGAAAGGAGAGAGAAGATGATGTGGAGAGTTTGAAACAAAGCATCACATAAGGATAAAACAAACTAAGTATAAACCTTCATTAGAGAATTATCTTCCGCATTCAACAAAATAGGACTTACAACCCTTTCAAGCCTCACGAAAAGGGATTTATGACTATTTGTGAAAGAAATACAAAACCTCTAGAGAATTATCAAGAAAATACAATAAAAGACTTATCACTATCAAGCATCACAATGGATGGCCATTATTTTATGAAGTGGGATAAAATGAGGAATGAAAAAAGTACTTCATCAAAGTATGATGATATGTAACAAAAGTCTCTAACATCCTTCCTTGTGGATTTACCATCATGGCTTTTATATGACTTACATGATATATAAAAAATTTAATTTTCAAAAAGTAAATCAAAAAGCATAAATCTTGAAATATGGACTTAGTAAAAATTGTCTTTGAAAGACCAATTGATTGAAGGGGTCCTTTCCATAACGTTTTCCATCTTCAAATCCATGATTTGGTAGTCCGTAAGAAAAAGCAAGATTTTATCCTTGAATCATTTTGATTAATAACGCCATTTTAGATCAAAATAGTTCACCATCTAAAGAATTCAAGTTCTTTGTTGATAATATCAGTTGAATCATCTTCAACTTGTTAAAAGTTTTATTAATTGGTCTTTTGTTGTGGGTAAGTACGCACTGCCATATTTATTATTTTTTGTAATAATCATCTGATGACTTGCAATAGTTAGATTTATCAGAATCTGATGAGGATGAAGATGAAATATGTTCTTCTTCTTCTTCTGATTCTCTTTCAGAATCAGAGGATGTAAGAAGAATTTCTATCAGGGTTTGTTTTAACCTTCATCAAAAAGTTCATTTAACTTTCTGACAAAGGCATTTGTTAGTGACGACCAGACCACATTTGTAACATTTTATTTCTCTATCTCTTGGTTTTTGAGGGGACGAGAGTGCCTGTGTTTGTGCATGAATTTATCATGTTTGTTATGACATGATTTTTCACGTTTAGGAAAAATAGTTTTTCGTGTTTTTCCCTTGTGTTTGAAAAATAAAGGATGTACCTGAGGATCACAGTTGAATTGCTCACAGAATTCACCAAGCTGGTTACACTCAAGTAGACATTCTCTTTTCATTTGATCTTTTAATTTAAGATCAGAGCAGATTGCTAAACCAGTTTTAATACATGCAGAAATAAGGTTTCCATATGTAAGGGTTTCATATGGGATGGTTCCATTATAAAGACGAAGAGAAACCTTAACCTTTTTAGCAAATAGATTAGGAAGGCCTTCAATGAATTTTTGTTTCAAGTGAAGGCTATTGGCATCATAAAATGTCATGAAGCGTGCTAGAAATATATCCTTGTACCATTAAAAATGGGTTAAGGATGGACATCTTAATTTTTGGAGTAAGGAGTGAGTTTTTTCTACTTGATCTCCAATGGATCCAGCAAAATGATCTATAATTGTTTGAAGAAGATTATAGACTAAATTTTCATTAGGTTTTCGCTATTCTTTTGGAAGATCCTTAGTACTTAAGTCAATTTCGCTAAGGAGGTCTTTCCTTTGAGTAACAGAGAGAAAATTCTCCCACCATCCTTTCAGAGTTCCAGAGAATCCTGAAATGATGGCTCGGGCTACAATATGAGGTTTTGCTTGATGTCTAGATTGAACATCAACAAACATAAGTATTTGATGAAGGGTATGAATGATTTGATGTTCAAAAAGTCCATCAATATTCCATTCATATAAAGAATCTCCATCATAAGAATTTCCTACAAAATGAGTATCTTCCTCAAATAATAAATCAGGAGGAGTGGGTTTTTTATAATAATGTTTTTCCAAATTTTTCTTGGGATAAGAAAGTTTTTGGATATCAAAAGGAGGATGAGGATCTTGTAATTCTTGAAAAAGATTTTGGTCTTTTTCAATATTACTTGATTGATCGATCAATTTGAGGATTCATGAATCTTCATCCATTGAATATCTTCAAGAGCTCTACTTTTCACTTAAGTTTAGAATCAAATTAATGTGTCTAACTTAAGAGCCAGAGGTGGTTGGATAAAAGGTTTCACAAAGTTATACTAGTAGAAGCTTTTCTCAAGCTTTGCTAGTTTCTTGGCGAAACCTTTTGTTTAAGCATTGATCATTTTAGATTCTAGGCTAAAAAGATGATCTGATTATTTGAAGTAATTACTATAATTAAGTTATTTAATTACAAGAAATTCTTTAATTTATGGATCGAACTTATTTTTCCCCGCTAATTCTAAAGGTTTATCATCTACCTTTAAATGTGGAGGATAAGATGCTTCAATTATTTTCCTTGCTCATTTGCCATTTTTTTAGTTAAAATAGCAACTTATAGATTGCATAGTAACAAAACCATGCTAAAAGGAATAGTTGGTTTGCTTGACTAATTTCTTTCTCTCATTTTCTCAAATATAAATCATTTATTTTGTTGTTCTGGAAGTAATTTGTATACCAAGTATGAAAAATTATCATTTCTTGGATGTATTCCTTCACAACAACCTCTAGTCTTAAAACCTATTGTGTAGCTCATTAAGACTAAAGTTCATTTCGATGGAGAAAGATTGATTTTCTCACTAGATGATGATATGATTTTTAGGCGGCCTCGAATGGTTTGAGTGTGAACCATCCATCTAGACTTCTGAGGTTTCAGAAGGGATAGAAACCCTAGGAAGTGTGATGGATCGACGAGGGTTGAATCTAACTTCGATATCGCCATCAGCTGTTTGAATTATCTGATCTACATCTTGATTAATGGAAGGTGTTGGTGTGACTGTAGATGGTATAGTCCATGATTCTGGAAATACCCTCTCATTCCATTTAATCACTCACAATATGGGATGCAACAGATTTATTTAGAGTAGTTCATTCGTTGGAACCTTTCCAAACTCTAGGATTTAGAGTATTTAAAACTCAAAAATGAATTCAAATTAGAGCAATAATTTTAAACTAAAGGAAATCATAACCATAAAGTCGTAAATGTAATTTAGAGCTTCAAAAAAGATTTATATAAAGGGATAAACTTAGATTGGGAAAGGTGTTGAAAAGATGCCCTGACATAGGCTAGTCTCTACAACACTTATTAGGATTGGGCCCAAGAGTGCATTTGCCATCTCTTTAAATAGATGCATTTATACCTTTAAGGGTTAAAGGTTTGAATGCTATCTGTATCATCCCTATATGAATATATTTAAAGTCTTGTATATATTTATGCAGATCTTCAAACGTAAGTAGATAAATGGTTTTATCCATTTGATCTACAGTAATAGTTTGTTCTATAATTTTCATTGAAGATTTTCCCTTAAAATTAAAAGTTCCAAATTGATAAATGATAGTTTTATCAATTTTAGGGAGAGACCATCTATTTAGGTCTTCATTCAAGGAACTCGCCATTTCAGTTCTTGATTAAATTATTATTTCTCCTAATCATTGATTAGAAGTTACTTCGAAGAAGTAGCCATATAACCAAAAAGGGGAAAAAGCAGAGAGAAAGATGAAGGAGAGTTTGAAACAAATCACCACATAAGGATAAACAAACTAAGTATAAACCTCCATTAGAATTATCTTCCAAGACATCAACAAGAATAGACTTACAACCCTTTCAAGAAACAGATTTATAGCCAATGAAGAGAATATAAACCTCTACCAGAGAGAATTATCCTGCAACAACAATGAACAAGATTTATAACCCTATCAAGCATCACAAAATGGGATGGCCATTTACGAAGATGATAAAGCCATGGGAGGAATGAACAAAGTACCGTTTATTTGAAGCATGGATATATAACAAAAAAATCTCTAACAATCTTCTCCTGTGGATTTACCCCATCATGGCTCGATTTCTTACACTGTGATTAAGATAAAGGACATTCTAAGATCACAAATAATTGATCAGAATTTGGGCTATTTTGAAGTGATTTCTTTTCATTTGATCTTTAATAAGATTATTACTAAAAGTTTTAATATAATGTTTTCCATATTTAGGTTTCATATGGGATGGTTCCATCATATAGTTGAAGAGAAATCTTAACCTTTTCAAAATAGATTAGAATCAATGAATTTTAGCTTCAAGAAGTCTATGCATCATAAAGTGTCATGAAAGAGAAAGATATCCTTGTAAAAAAAAAAATAGGAATGGACATCTTAATTCTTGGAGTAAGATAGTTTTCTCCGATTCCAATGGATCCAAAAAAATGATCATAATTGTTTGAAGAAGATTATGTCAAATTTTATTAGGTTTTACTATTTTTTTTGGAAGATATACTTAAGTCAATTTCTCTAAGGAGGTCTTCCTTGAGGAACAAAGGAGATATCCATCATTTGATTCCAGAATCTTAAATGATGGCTCTCAATATGAGGTTTTGCTTAAAGTCTAGATTGAACAAAGACAAACATAAGCATTTGATGAAGGGTATGAATGATTTGATGTTTAAAAAAGTCCATCAATATTCCATTCATAAAGAATCTTCATCATAGGAATTTTGAAATGAGTATCTTCCTCAACAATAAGTCATGAGGAGTGGTTTTATAATAATGTTTTTCCAAATTTTTCTTATAAGAAAGTTTTTGATATCATAGGATGAATCTAATTCTTGAAAAAGGTTTTGAACTTTTTCAATATTATTGATTGATCAAGACTTCATTTAAGGATTCATTTGAATCTTCTTTATTGACCGAATATCTCAGCTTAATTTTTTGTTTAAACTAATATTTTAGAGTGAGTAAACCATTCATCTAGATTTTAGGTTTAAGGATAGAAACCCTAAAGTGTGATGGATCATATTGAATATGACTTCAACATATCAAAAATTTAATTATCTGATAATCTTAAAAGTTCATTTTAAACCAAGGGATAAATTAGTCTATTCGTAATGTCCAAAGGGCACCGTAAATGTTATTTATCCGATTCTTTATCCGATCAATATCTTGATTTTAAATCAAATTTGGAAAATATTTTTGCATTATGCAATCTATTTAATAAATCCTTTATTAGAATTGATATCTGATCCATTTTAAAACTTTGTTTAATGCTTGTAATTAATTACAAGTCATCTTCCTCTTCCTTTCAAATTCATAACATAGAATGCGTACCCAAGAGGAGTAGGATTGCCAAATTATTCCTTTCTTTAATAAAGCAATCTCTTTGCATAAAAGCAAGGTAGTGCTGCTCATCCGACAAGGATGAGCTTTAGTGGAATGTCCCGCTCATTGAAATTATCAATGTATGGGAGATCTACTACATGAGTCTTTCTTTCCGTAGAAATTGGGTTGTCACCCCAAACTTCTTTGGAATTTTGGTGGCAATTTTGAATTTTTTCTTTGAATTTTGAGAAAAAATTTGCTGTTTAAAATTTAAACTAGCAATTTCTTCTTGTAAATAATTTATATGATATAGACTTATTATTAAGCCTATTCATTTCATTTATGATAATTTCTTTAGGATTGGTGATAAACGAATGTGATTTCTTTATCCCAAAGAAATCGAATTTCAAAGATCATCAATTCTAGTGATAGCATTATTTTAAGAAGAAAAGGAGTTCCCAAAATAATGTGTGTGTCAAATTTTGACTAAAATAAAAGACATTTGAATACAAATATCATCTGATACATTTTCACAAATATCACCTGTGGATTTACCCCATCATTTTGAAATGTACTTAAATTGTGATATATAAAATGGGTCCCACCAAAAGAAATAATTGCTCCTTTCCAAAAGTAGCCATCACGACCATTCATTTGCACTTGCTCAGCTTTCATTTGCTGAACCTCTACTTTTAATTTCTTTAATTCAGTCTTTAGTTCAGATAAAGAAGTTGAATTAGAAGATGAAGAACTTGCCTCAAATTTTTTTCTTAAATACTTCTGATAAGGAGTATATAGGAGGCTTGTAATTAAATTTTTCTAGTTTATCTTTCTTCTTATCATTAAGAAGATCGATAATTTTATCACGAGTTGAATCATCTTCAACTTGTGCTAAAAGTTTAATTAATCAGTCTTTTTTGCTCGTGGGTGAGCGTATACAGACCTGTCATATTTATTATATTTTTATAATAATCTATCGCTGATAGACAAATGCTTAGACGATTTATCGATGATGAAATATGATCTTCTTCTTCTCTTCTTCTTTTCGTAATCGAGGATGTAAGAATTTTCATCGTGGTTTGTTTTAACCTTCATTAATCAAGTTCATTTAACTTCTTCTTGACAGTGCATCTATTTACGTAATGACCTGTACAGCCACATTTATAACATTTTATTTCTCTTGTCTCTTTGGTTTTAGAACCAGAGGGACGAGAGTGCCTGTGTTTGTGCGTGAATTTATCACATTTTTATGACGTGCTTTTTCATGCTTAGGAAAAATAGTTTTTCATATTTTTCCTTGTGTTTGGAAGATAAAGGACGTACCTGAGGATCACAGTTGAATTGCAAGTTTGCCGCCAAGTAGACGCTTCTCTTTCATTTGATCTTTTAATTTAAGATCGAACAGATTGCTAAACCAATTTTAATACATGCAGAAAGAAGGTTTCAATATGTTAGGGTTTCATATGGGATGGTTCCATCGTGTAAATGAAGAGAAACCTTAACCTTTTCAGCAAATATATTGGGAAGGCCTTCAATGAATTTTTTCTTCCAGTGAAGGCTATTAGCATCATAAAGTGTCATGACGCGTGCTAGAAATATATCCTTGTACCATCAAAAATGGGTTAAGGATGGACATCTTAATTTTTGGAGTAAGGAGAGTTTTTTCTCCTTGATCTCCAATGGATCCAGCAAAATGATCTATAATTATTTGAAGAAGATTATAGACCAAATTTTCATTAGGTTTTGCTATTCTTTTGGAAGATCCTTAGTACTTAAGTCAATTTCGCTAAGGAGGTCTTCCCTTGAGGAACAGTGAGAAAATTATCCCACCATCCTTTCGAGTTCCGTGAGAATCTAAAATGATGGCTCGACAATATGAGGTTTTGCTTGATGTCTAGATTGAACAAAGAAAACATAAACATGAAGGGTATGAATGATTTGATGTTCAAAAAAGTCCATCAATATTCCATTCATATAAAAGAATCTCCATCATTGGAATTTCCTATGAAATGAGTATCTTCTCAAATAATAAATCGAGGAGTTTTTTTATAATAATGTTTTTCCAAATTTTCTTTGGATAAGAAAGTTTTGGATATCAAAAGGAGGATGAGGATCTTGTAATTCTTGAAAAAGGTTTTGAACTTTTTCAATATTACTTGATTGATCAGTATCAGTTTCGGTTGAGGATTCATTTGAATCTTCATCCGATTGACTGATATCTTCAAGAGCTCCTACATACTTTTCACTTAAATTTAGAATCAAATTCTGAATGTCTTCAGAAGAGGGTCCTAACTTAAGAGCCAGTTTAGAGGTGGTTGGATAAAAGGTTTCACAAATGGGTTTATACTAGTAGAAGCTTTCTAAGTTTTGCTGGCTAGAAACCTTTTGTTTAAGCATCGATCAATTTTAGACTCTAGGCTAAAAAGATGATCAGTGATTATTTGAAGTATACTATTACTATAATTAAGTTGTTTAATTATTGTAATAAATTCTTTTAGAATTTATGGATCAAAACTTATTTTTCTGAAGGCCTCTAATTCTAAAGGTTTATCATCCACCATTTTTACAACTGATGGAGGATAAGATGCTTCAATTATTTTTCCTTGCTCTGTTTGCCATTTTTTGGTAGTTAAAATAACTGAGGATTGTGCATAGTAAAAAACCATTTAAAGGAATAGTTGCTTTGCTTGACATTTCTTTCTCTCTCAAATATAAATCATTTATTTCGAGACATTGTTCTTGAGAAGTAAAACTTTTATACCAAGTAGTTATCATACTTTGGTTGGAAGTATTCCTTCGTAACAACCTCTAGTCTTACCTATTGTGTAGCTCATTAAGACTAAAGTTCATTTTATGGAGGGAGATTGATTTTCTCTCACAAGATGATATAATTTTGTTTAGGTGAAGGGACTCACCGATGGTTGTGAACCATCCGATCTAGACTTCTCTAAGGTTTCAGAAGGGATAGAAACCCTAGGAAGTGTAATGGATCAATGAGGGTTGAATCTGACTTCAACATCGCCATCAGCTGTTTGAATTATCTGATTTACATCTTGATTAATGGAAGGTCTTGGTGCAACTGCAGATGGTATAGTCCATGAGTCAGAAAATACCACCTCATTCCATTTAATCACTGTAGCAATATGGATGCCAAATGATTTGTTTTGAATCGTAGTTCGCTCGAACAACTTTCAACTCTAGATTTAGAGTATTTAAAACTCAAAATGAATTCTAAAATTAAAGCAATAGTTTTAGAACCCGAGAAAATCATAACCATAAAGGTAAAATGTAATTTTAAAGCTTCAAAAGGTTTATATCGAAAGAGATAAACTGAAGGGAAAGGTGTTGAAATAAACCGCCCGTGACATAGTCTCTACAACACTCATTATCATTCCCAAAGAAGGCATCCGCCATCTCTTAGTTTGCTAAAATAGAAAGCATTTAGACCTTTAAGGGTTAAAGGTTTGAATGCTATCTGTATCATCCCTATATGAATATATTTAAAGTCTTGCATATATTTATGTAGATCTTCAAATGTTAGTAGATAAATGGTTTTATCCATTTGATCTACAATAATGGTTTGTTCTACAATTTTCACTGAAGATTTTCCTTAAAATCAAAAGTTCCAAATTGATAAATGATAGTTTTATCAATTTTGGGGAGAGACCATCTATTTAGGTCTTCTTCATTCAAGGGAACTCTGCCATTTCAAAGTTTTTGATTAAATTATTATTTCTCCTAATCATTAGATTAGAAGTTACTCAAGAAGTAGCCATATAAAGAAAAAAGGGAGAGAGAGAAGATGATGCAGGAGAGTTTGAAACAAATCACCACATAAGGATAAACTAAGTATAAACCTCATTAGAGAATTATCTTCCTGCAACAAAATAGACTTACAACCCTTTCAAGCCTCACAAAGGGATTTATGGCCATTTATGATGAAGAAATATAAACCTCTACCGTGAATTATCCACAATCAACAATGAAGAGTAACCTATCAAGCATCACGCATGGATGGCCATTTGATGAAGACATAAGGCCTAGGAATGAAAGGCCTTCATCAAATGAATCCAGCACTACCTTGCTTTATGCAAAAGATGAGATTATTTATTAAAGAAAGGAATAATTTGGCAATCCTACCCTTGAGCCGCACGCATTCTATGTTATGAATTGAAAAGGAAAGAGGAAGACGACTTGTAATTTGTAATTACAAGTAAACAAAGTTTTAAAATGGATCGATATCCAATTCTAATAAAAGGATTTATTAAATAGATTGCATAATGCAAAAATATTTTCCAAATTTGATTTAAAATTATATTAGTAGATCTAGATAAAAGAATCGGATCGCTATAAAATAGATTTACGGCCCTTGACATTACTTAATGGAACGTAATGCCCTTTAAAAAAATGCACCTTCAATTTCAAAGATATCATGAATAATATATTTAAAGATTATTTTAAATATATTTTAGTCTATATTGATGATGTTCTGTGTTCTCAAACAATATTGATGAACATTTAACCATTTAAATGGTTAATTTTAAAAATGGATTAGTTATTTTGAGCCAAAATCAAATTATTGCCAAAATAAGATTTTTAGCCATAATATATCAATATTTTATTATACCAATTGGTATTTTAACAAAGAATTATCTTCACCGAAATTAAAAAATAAAAACTTATATTATTAAAGAATCTCCATTAATACTTTGATGAACCAATACTTTGTTCATTCCTATGTATCCCATCTTCATGAAATGGCCATCTATGATGCTTGAAAGTGATAAGTCTATTATTGATATTTGGGATAATTCTGGTAGAGATTTATATCTCATCATAAATGCAGTAAATCCATAAGGGCTTGAGAGTTGTAAGTCTATTTTTGATCTGAAGATAATTCTAAGGTTTATACTTAGTTTGTTTTATCCTTATGTGGTGATTTGTTTCAAACTCTCCTTGCATCATCTTCTCCCTTTTTCCCCTTTTGGTTATATGGCTACTTCTTCAAAAGTAACTTCAATCATTAGAGAAATAATAATAATCAAGAACTGAAATGGCGAGTTCCCTTGAAGAAGACCTATTCTCTCAAAATTGATAAAACTATCATTTATCAATTTGAAACCTGATTTTAAGGAAAAAATGTTGAAGAAAAAAACCATTCATTAGATAAAATTTATCTCTACTAATTTAAAGATGCATAAATATATGCAAAAAATTAAATATATTCATATAGGGATGATAAATAGCATTCAAACCTTTAACCCTTAAAGGTCTAAATGCATTTTAGTAAGCCTAAGAGATGAGATGCCTAGGGCTAAAAATACAATTATCTCTTATAAATCTTTTGAAGCTCTTTATATGCCTTTATGGTTATGAATCTTCAAAACTATTGCTCTAATTTTAGAATTCTGAGTTTTAAATACTCTAAATTTAAAGTCGTCAACCATCGAACTACTCGATTGAGACAAATCTATTAGCATCCCATATTGCTAAATGAGTGATTAAATAGAATGATTATTTTTTATGGACTTCATCTCCATTTCCAAGACCTTCCATTAATCAAGATGATGGATAATTCAAACAATGATGGATGTTGAAGTTAGATTCAACCCTCATCGACCCATTACACTTTCTAGGGTTTCTATCCCTTTTGAAACCTCAGAGAAGTCTAGATCGGATGGTTCACACATCTGAACCATCGGTCGAGGACCTTCACCTAAACAAAAATTATATCTATCATCCAGTGAGAGAAAATCAATCTCCCACTCCATCTGAAATGAACTTTAGTCTTAATGAGCTACACAATAGGTTCTAAGACTTGAGAGGTTGTTTTGAAGGAATACTTCCAACCAAAGTATGATAACTTTTGGTATAAGTTTTACTTCTCAAGAACATGTCTCGAAATAAATGATTTATATTTTGAAAAATGAGAGAAAGAAATAGCCAACCATCACATGGTTTTAGTTTATGCATATCAAGTTGCTATTTTAACTACAAAATGGCAAACGAGCAAGAAAAATAATTGAAGCATCTTATCCTCCATCAAAATGGTGGATGAGAAACCTTTGGAAAATAAGTAAACCACAAAAAAGGAATTTATTATAATAATTAAACAACTTAATTATAGTAATAGTATACTTCAAATAATCACTGATCATCTTTTTAGCCTAGAGTCTAAAATTGATCAGATGCTTAAACAAAAGGTTTCTAGTCTTGAAACTAGTAAAGATTCAGAAAAAGCTTCTACTAGTATAAAATCATTTGTGAAACCTTTTATCAAACCACCTCCTAAACTGGATCTTAAGTTAAAACCCTCTTATGAAAAAATTTAGAATTTGATTCTAAATTTAAGTGAAAAGTATGTAGGAGCTCTTGAAGATATCAGTCAATCGGATGAAGATTCAAATGAATCCTCAATCGAAACTGATACTACTCAATCAAGTAATATTGAAAAAGTTCAAAACCTTTTCAAGAATTATAAGATCCTCATCCTCCTTTTGATATCCAAAAACTTTCTTATCCCAAGAAAATATGGAAAAACATTATAAAAAAACCCACCTCCTAATTTATTATTTGAGGAAGATACTCATTTCATAAGAAATTCGATGAAGATTCTTTATATGAATGGAATATTGATGGACTTTGAACATCAAATCATTCATACCCTTCATCGAATGCTTATGTTTGCTAAATCTAGACATCAAGCAAAATCTCATATTATCGCTCGAGCCATCATTTCAAGATTCTCTGGAACTCTGAAAGGATGGTGGGATAATTTTCTCGCTGTTCCTCAAAAGGAAGACCTCCTCAGTGAAATTGACTTAAGTAATAAGGATCTTCCAAAAGAACAGCAAAAACCTTATGAAAATTTGGTCTATAATCTTCTTTAAACAATTATAGATAATTTTCCATCCATCGAGGAGAAAAACTCGCCTTACTCCAAAATTAAGATGTCCATCCTTAACCCATTTTGATGGTACAAGGATATATTTCTAGCATGACACTTTATGATGCCAATAGCCTTCACTGGAAGCAAAATTCATTGAAGGCCTTCCAATCATTTATCAAAAGGTTAAGGTTTTTCTTCTTCACGATGGAACTATCCATATGAAACCCTTACATATGGAAACCTTATTTCGCATGTATTAAAATGGTTTAAGATCTTAAATTAAAATTTCAAATGAAAAGAGAACGTCTACTTGAGTGTAACCAGCTTGGAGAATTCTGTGAGCAATTCAACTGTGATCCTCAAGTATTTCCTTCATCTTCCAAACACAAGGGAAAAACACAAAAAACTATTTTTCCTAAACATGAAAAATCACGTCATAACAAACGTGATAAATTCATGCACAAACACAAGCACTCTTGTCTCTCTAGCTCTAAAACCAAAGAGACAAGAGAAATAAAATGTTACAAATGTGGTTCACATACGTAAAATGTCTTAAGAAGAAGTTAAATGAACTTCAGATTGAGTGGTTAAAACAAACCACGAAAATTCTTACATCTCGATTAAAAAGAAGAAGATCATATTTCATCATCATCAGATTCTGATAAATCTAACTATTGTAATTTTTGTCAACAAATAGATTATTATAAAAATATAATAAATATGACAGGTCTGTATACGCTCACCCACGAGCAAAAGGACCAATTAATTCAACTTTTAGCACAAGTTGAAGATGATTCAACTCATGATAAAATTATCGATCTTCTTAATGATAAGAAGAAAGATAAAGAAAATTTAATTACAAGCCTCTATATTTAAGTATAAGAAAAAAATTGAGGTTCTTCATCTTTAATTTCTATAACAAAGATAATTAAAGAAATTAAAAGTAGAGGTTTAGCAAATGAAAGCTGAGCAAGAGCAAATGAATGGTCATCTAATGAATCTTGAAATTAATCAGAAGATGCAATTCATTTGAAAATATAGAAGATTCTAAGAATCGTTTCTTACAAAATATGCAAAAGGCAATATCGAAATGGTATATTTCCATTAAATTAATTATAAATAAAAAATTTATTTTACCAAATTTAACCACTCTAGTTGATAGTAAGATTTAAATTGTATACAAGAAGAAATAATTCCTTCTAAATATTTTGAAAAAAAATTGAAGAAAAGGCAAATGAGTCTTTGCAAATTAAGTATAAATTATCATCTGTGGCCGTGTGTCAAGATGATATTTGTATTCAAATGCCTTTTATTTATTCAAAAATTTGACACAACACATTATTTTAGGAACTCTTTTTCTTCTTAAAATAATGTCTATCACTAGAATTGATGATCTGAATTGTTTTTTGGGATAAAGAAATCACATTATTTTTATCAATCTTAAAGAAATTATCATAAATGAAATGAATAGGCTTAATAATAAGTCTATGCATATAAACTATTTACATGAAGAAATTACTAGTTTAACTATTAAACAAAAAATTTCTTCCTCAAAATTAAAAATAGCATTTACGGTGCCCTTTGGACATTACGAATGGAACATAATGCCCTTTGGTTTAAAAAATGCACCTTCTGAATTTCAGCATATTATGAATAATATATTTAAAGATTATTTTAAATATATTTTAGTCTATATTGATGATGTTCTGGTGTTCTCAAACAATTTTGATGAACACTTCAACCATCTAAAGACATTTAAATGGTTAATTTTAAAAAATGAGTTAGTTATTTCAGAGCCAAAAATCAAATTATTTCAAATTGAAATAAGATTTTTAGGCCATAATATATCCAATGCTTCTATTATACTAATTAATAGAAGTATTGAATTTGCTAATAAATTTTCTATATCATTTTAGATAAAAAACTACATTCTGGTTCTTAGAGCTCTCAATTATGTATGATTTATCAAAATCTTGCCAAAGATGCACCCCACACTCTTTGATTAAGAAGAAAGAATCCCTCACCATGATCTGATACTCATACCATGGCAGTACGTAAAATTAAATAAAGGGTTCAAAACCTTTCGGTCTTAATCTTGCGGACCACTAGTTTCAAAATTATTGAAACTGATGCCTCTAAGGGCTATGGAGGTATCTTAAAGCAGCGAAAGAATTCTAAAGAAGAATTAGTTTGCTTTATTTCTGGTAAATGGAATCCTACTCAGCAAAAGTATTCCATTATCAAAAAAAAATACTTTCTGTGATTAAGTGCATCTCAAAATTCCAAGATGATTTACTTAATGATTTTCTCCTTCAGATTGATCCTCAATCAAATACATCATTGAACAAGATGTCAAAATTTAGTTTCAAAATAAATTTTGCATCATGGCAATCATTTCCTCGATCGAATTCATTAAAGGTAATGAAAACTCTCTTCCTGATTTTCTGACCCGTGGATTCTTGCAGGGACGATCACAGGTGGATCACCCCACATGGAAGAATGTCCACTCCTAATCGAGGAAGTCCTTCTTTCCACGGAGGTCGCTGCCGTGGCCGCTATAATGGAAAAGATTCGGTCAATTCAACAATTGGCATGATCAATTTAAAGATATATCTTTATGGTACTTCCTCTTCAACTACGGTTGAAAAGGGTGAACCCTCTAAAAGCAAAACACCATCCCTAAAAGATGTCGACAAGAACCTATTTATTTCTCTAACAAAATAAAACAGAATATTATTGAAATTAATCCCTCTGATTATTCAATAAATAATCCGTGGGCCTTATTTGAAAGATATTTGGGAAATAATCCTTTCCCATTTGAATCTAATCTCTCAAGAGAAAATTATGAAAAAATCTTAATACAATTAAAGTATTGAGATTAATCATGTTCGTGATCAGATGAACCATACAATTTTGTATAGCAAATGTGTTATACAAAAGATCTTTCATTAAAGTGAATGGGGTCTAACTCCATTCCAAGAAAAAAAAATATTCTTATCCTCCACTAATTTACAATACAAAATTGGAGTAAATTATTGGTGCTATGTGCAAGCTATAATGAAGGCCTTCTTCCTTCTCAATGACAAATGAAGGCATTCATGGATTTTCATAATGAACAAGGATATCGTCAACAAAGAACTTCCAGCATAGTTCTTTAGATGGTAGAACTATTTTGGAGCAGAATTAAATATTCTTCCAGATCCAATCAAAGAGGTTTTCAATGACTGGATGGAAGTTGCCCCCAAAATAAGAGCTATTAATCCCAAAGAAATGATTCAAGGACAAAATCTTGCTCATTTCTTCACGGACTGTCAAATTTGATGGATTTGGAGCTGGAACGTTATACTTGGGAAGGACCCCTTCAATCAGTTGGCCCTTCAAAGACAATTTTTACTAAAATGGTGGAATTCAATTAACAGTGAGGATAAGCTCAAGCAAATTAAAGCCATTATTAAAGCTTATTCTGAATTAACGATCCCTAAAAAAACTATGGATTTTGAGCTATCAGTAGATGAGGTGCTACAAAGCATCAAAAGATGTTATCCTCATGAGACCGAGATCCAACATAAGAAATGTCTCAAAAAAAATCTATGAAAATTAACTTGCCAAGGTGTTTATTCACCTTATCTATATCTGCAATAGTGGCAAATCTTCTGACGACGTCGATGTGGAATCCATTGGAGAAACTTAAATTCATAAAGCAGACCCACCAGAAGAAATAATTGCTACTATCCAAAAGTAGTCGCTTATCTTCACCAGCAAGGAACCTACTTTACATAAAGTGGGTCCCACCAAAAGAAATAATTGTTACTTTCCAAAAGTAGCCATCTTATAATATTTTGCTTTAACCTCTAAGCAAAGTATCTTTTATTTAATAATAGTAGCTTTGCTTAACAAAGAAAGTTTCTATTTATTATACCGCTGTTCTAAGCAATGTTTCTCTT
This sequence comes from Cymbidium sinense, assembly GCA_021442155.1. NCBI lineage: Eukaryota > Viridiplantae > Streptophyta > Magnoliopsida > Asparagales > Orchidaceae > Cymbidium > Cymbidium sinense. The sequence goes on along the minus strand of CM038219.1, from coordinate 154,187,677 downwards.
TTATTTAATAATTGTACCTTTGCTTCTAAGCAAAGTCTCTCCTGTGCCTCCACCTTTATATAAGGAGGCTCTATCTCTGTATTATGTATGCTCAGTTTTCTCTTCTCTTCTTCTCTTCTATTCTCCTCTGGTACTCTCCTTAGTTCTTCCTGCTTCCTATCTACTATCATCGTGTAAGTACTTTTTAGTTTTTAATAAATAAGTGTTTTTATTATATCCTGGTGTAAGTCTGGTATCAGAGCTATGATGGGGTAAATCCTTGGGGAGGGGAAGGATGTTAGGGATTTTTTATTACATATCACCATAATTTGATGAACCATACTGATTTTTATCAAAATGTGCTTAGTTTTCCCTTCTCTTTTTCTCTTCTATTCTCCTCTTGTTGCGCTCAAGAAGACATTCTCTTTTCATTTGATCTTTTAATTTAAGATTAGAGCAGATTGCTAGACTAGTTTTAATACATGCAGAAATAAGATTTCCATATGTTAGGGTTTAATATGGGATGGTTCCATCGTATAGACGAAGAGAAACCTTAACCTTTTTAGTAAATAGATTGGGAAGGCCTTCAATGAATTTTTGCTTCTAGTGAAGGCTATTGGCATCATAAAGTGTCATGACGTGTGCTAGAAAGATATCCTTGTACCATCAAAAATGGATAAGGATGGACATCTTAATTTTTGGAGTAAGGAGCGAGTTTTTTCTCCTTGAACTCCAATGGATCCAACAAAATGAGAATAGGACTTACAACCCTTTCAAGCCTCATGCAATAGGGATTTATGACCATTTATGAAGACAGGAATATAAACCTCTACTAGAGAATTATCCTAGACAGTCAACAATGAACATGACTTATAACCCTATCAAGCATCACATAACAGGGATGGCCATTTTGAAGTCAGATTCAACCCTCGTCAATCCATCACACTTCCTAGGGTTTCTATCCCTTCTGAAACCTCAGAGAAGTCTAGATCGGATGGTTCACACACTCCTGAACCATCGATCGAGGCCCTTCACCTAAACAAAAATCATATCTATCATCTAGTGAGAGAAAATAAACCTCCCACTCCATCTGAAATGAACTTTAGTCTTAATGAGCTACATAATAGGTTCTAAGACTAGAGAGGTTATTCTGAAGGAATACTTCCAACCAAGTATGATAACTTTCGTACTTGGTATAGAAGTTTTACTCTTAAGTACAACATCTCGAAATAAATGATTTATATTTCGAGAAAATAAGAGAAAGAAATAGTCAAGCCAAAGCAACTATTTCTTTCGTTGCATGGTTTTGCAGTTACTATGCACAATCTGCTCAAGTTGCTATTTTAACTACCAAAAATGCAAAGAAAAAAATTGAAGCATCTTATCCTCCATCAGTTGTAAAAATGGTGGATGATAAACCTTTAAAATTAGCGGCCTTCAGAAAAATAAGTTTCGATCCACAAATTTTAAAAGAATTTATTACTGTAATTAAACAACTTAATTATAGTAATAGTATACTTCAAATAATCCCTGATCATCTTCTTAGCCTAGAGTATAAAATTGATCGGATGCTTAAACAAAAGGTTTTAGCCACAACTATCAGAAAAGCTACTAGTATAAACCCATTTGTGAAACCTTTTATCCAACCACCTCCTAAACTGGCTCTTCAGTTAGGACCCTCTTTTGAAGACATTCAAAATTTGATTCTAAACTTAAGTGAAAAGTATGTAGGAGCTCTTGAAGATATCAGTCAATTGGAAGAAGATTCAATTGAATCCTTGACCGAAACTGATACTGATCAATCAAGTAATATTGAAAAAGTTCAAAACCTTTTTCAAGAATTACAAGATCCTCATCCTCCTTTTGATATCCAAAAACTTTCTTATCCCAAGAAAAATTTGGAAAAACATTATTATAAAAAATCCACTCCTCCTGATTTATTATTTGAGGAAGATACTCATTTCGTAGGAAATTCCTATGATGGAGATTCTTTATATGAATGGAATATTGATGGACTTTCTGAACATCAAATCATTCATACCCTTCATCGAATGCTTATGTTTACTCTTTTTCAATCAAGACATCAAGCAAAGCCTCATATTCGAGCCATCATTTGATTCTCTAGAACTCACAAAGGATGGTGGGATAATTTCTCCTTGTTCCTCAAAGGGAAGACCTCCTTATTGACTTAAGTACTAAGGATCTTCCAAAAGACGACAAAACCTAATGAAAATTCGGTCTATAATCTTCTTCAAATAATTACAGATCATTTTGCTGGATCCATTGGAGATCAAGGAGAAAAAACTCACTCCTTACTCCAAAAATTAAGATGTCCATACTTAACCCATTTTTGATGGTACAAGGATATATTTCTAGCGTCATGACACTTTATGATGCCAATAGCCTTCACTGAAAGCAAAAATTCATTGAAGGCCTTCCTAATCTATTTGCTGAAAAGGTTAATGTTTCTCTTCGTCTATATGATGGAATCATCCCATATGAAACCCTACCATATGGAAACCTTCTTTCTGCATGTATTAAAACTAGTTTAGCAATCTGTTCTGATCTTAAATTAAAAGATCAAATGAAAAGAGAACGTTTACATGAGCGCAAATAGCTTGGCGAATTCTATAATCAATTCAACTGGGATCCTCAGGTACATCCTTTATCTTCCAAACACAAGGGAAAAATATGAAAAACTATTTTTCCTAAGCATGAAAAAGCATGTCATAAAAAATGTGATAAATTCATGCACAAACACAGGCACTCTCATCCCTCTGGTTCTAAAACCAAAGAGATAATAGATATAAAATGTTATAAATGTACGCAAATAGATGCACTGTCAAGAAGAAGTTAAATGAACTTCAGATTGATGAAGGGTTAAAATAAACCCTGATGAAAATTTTGCTTACCTCCTCTGATTCTGAAAAAGAATCAGAAGAAGAAGAAGATCATATTTCATCATCATCAGATTCTGATAAATCTAATAAATCTAACTGTTGCAATTCCTGTGAATATATAGATTATTATAAAAATATAATAAGTATGATAGGTTTGTATATGCTCACCCACGAGCAAAAAGACCAATTAATTAAACTTTTAGCACAAGTTGAAGATGATTCAACTCATGATAAAATTATCGATATTCTTAATGATAAGAAGAAAGATAAACTAGAAAAATTTAATTACAAGCCTCCTATATACTCCTTATCAGAAGTATTTAAGAAAAAATTTGAGGCAAGTTCTTCATCTTCTAATTCAGCTTCTTTATCTGAATTAAAGAAATTAAAAGTAGAGGTTCAGCAAATGAAAGCTGAGCAAGAGCAAATGAATGGTCATCTAATGGATCTTGAAATTAATCAGAAGATGCCCAATTCATTTGAAAATATAGAAGCCGATTCTAATCAAGAACCAGGTTTCTTACAAAATATGCAAAAGATATATATGAAATGGTATGTTTCCATTAAATTAATTATAAATAAAAATTTATTTTAGCAAATTTAATTGCTCTAGTTGATAGCAGAGCATATTTAAATTGTATACAAGAAGGAATAATTCCTTCTAAATATTTTGAAAAAACTAGCCGGTTAAAGCGGTGAGTCTTTACAAATTAAGTATAAATTATCATCCGTGTATTGATGATTTGTCAAATGCCTTTTATTTTAGTCAAAATTTGACACACATTATTTTGGGAACACCTTTTCTTCTTAAAATAATACTATCACTAGAATTGATGATACTGAATTCTATTTTCTTTGGGATAAAGAAATCACATTACATTTTATCACCAATCCTAAGGAAATTAACATAAATGAAATGAATAAATAAGTCTATGCATATATTTACAAGAAGAAATTGCTAGTTTAACTATTAAAAAACAAATTTCTTCCACAAAATTAAAAACAAAAATTCAAAATTGCCACCAAGAATTCCAAAAGGAAGTTTATGGTGACAACCCAATTGCTTTTTGGGAAAGAAAGACTCTTGTAGTGGATCTCCTGTACATTGATAATTTCAATGAACGAGACATTCCCACTAAAGCTCATCCTTGTCAAATGAACGAGCACTACCTTGATTTATGCAAAGAAGAGAGATTTATTAAAGAAAGGAATAATTGCAATCCTACTCTCTTGGGCTGTCATTCTATGTTATATGAATTGAAAAGGAAAGAGGAAGACCGCGACTTGTAATTAATTACAAGTCATTAAATAAAGTTTTAAAATGGATCATATATCTAATTCTTAATAAAAGGGATTTATTAAATAGATTGCATAGTGCAAAACTATTTTCCAAATTTGATTTAAAATCAGAATATTAGTAGATCCAGATAAATGAATCGGATCGCTATAAAAGAGCATTTACGGTGCCCTTTGGACATTACGAATGGAACATAATGCCCTTTGGATTAAAAAAATACACCTTCTAAATTTCAGCATATCATGAATAATATATTTAAAGAATATTTTAAATATATTTTAGTCTATATTATTGATGTTCTTGTGTTCTCAAACACTATTGATGAACACTTTAACCATCTAAAAATATTTAAATGGTTATTTTAAAAAATGAATTAGTTATTTCAGAGCCAAAATCAAATTATTTTAAAAATAAGATTTTTACCACAATATATCCAATACTTCTATTATACCAATAGAAGTATTGAATTTATAACAAATTTCTTGATATCATTTTTGATAAAATCAAAATAGTTCTTAGAGCTCTGTGGCTCATTTCTATCAAAATGCCAAGATCTCTTTGATAGATTAAAAGAATCCTCCACCATGATTTGATACTCATACCATCATAGTACGCAAAATTAAAGAAAGGGTTCAAAACCTTCCCTGTCTTAATCTTGCAGACCCCACTAGTTTCAAAATTATTGAAATTGACGCCTCTCATAAGGGCTATGGAGGTATCTTAAAGAAGCAAAATAATTCTAAAGAAGAATTAGTTCACTTTATTTCTAGTAAATGGAATCCTACTCAACAAAAGTATTCTATTATCAAAAAAGAAATGCTTTCTGTGATTAAGTGCATCTCAAAATTCCAAGATGATTTACTTAATCAATATTTTTCTATATTGTTCCTCAATCAAATACATCATTGAACAAGATGTCAAAAATTTAGTTTCAAAACAAAATTTTGCATCATGGAAGTCACAGCTCTCTGTTTTTGACTTTAACATCGAATTTATTAAAGGTAATGAAAATTCTCTTCCTAATTTTCTGACCAGTGAATTCTTGTAGGGATGATCAGGGGTGGATCACCCCGCATGGAAGAATGACCACTCCTAACCGAGGAAGTCCTTCTTTCCGTGGAGGTTATGGCCGTGGCCACTATAATGGCAAAGATCTGGTCAATTCAATAATTGGCATGATCAATTTGCAAACTTATCTTTATGGTATTTCCACTTCAACTACGGTTGAAAAGGGTGAAATCTCTTAAAAAGCAACACCATCCCTAAAAGATGTCGTTGCATAGGGTGAAACCTCTAAAAAAGCAACACCATCCCTAAAAGATGTCATTGCACAAGAACCTATTTATTTCTCTAAAGAAATAAAATAGAATATTCTTGAAATTAATCCCTCTGATTATTCAATAAATAATCAGTGGGATTTATTTAAAAGATATTTAGGAAACAATCCCTTCCCATTTGAATCTAATCTCTCAAGATAAAATTATGAAAAAAATCTTAATACAATTAAAGTGTATTGAGATTAATCATATTCGTGATCAGATGAACCATACAATTTTGTATAGCAAATGCATTATATAAAAAATCTTTCATCAAAGTGAATGGGGTCTAATTCCATTCCAAGAAAAAAAATGTATTTTTATCCTCCACTAATTTACAGTATAAAATTGGCGTAAATTATTGGTGTTATGTGCAAGCTATGATGAAGGCCTTCTTCCTTCTCAGACAAACGAAGTCATTCATGGATGTTCATAATGAACAAAGATATAATCAACAAAGAACTTCCAGCATGGTTCTTCAGATGGTGGAACTATTTTGGAGCAGAATTAAATATTCTTCCAGATCCAATCAAAGAGGTCTTCAATGGATGGAAAATGAGAAATCAGAAAAAAATGATTCAAGGACAAAATCTTGCTCATTTCTTTCTAAATCCCATGGATTTTGTAAAATTATATATGGAAAGGACCCTTCAATGGTTGGTCCTTCAATGACAATTTTTACTGAAATGGTGGAATTCAATCAACATTGAGGATAAGCTCAAGCAAATTAAAGCCATTAATAAAGCTTATTCTTAACGATCTCTCAAAACTATGGATTTTGAGCTATCGAGATAAGGTACAAAGCATCAAAAGATATTATCCTCATGAGACCGAGATTCAACATAAGGCGTCTCAAAAAAATCTACGAAAATCAATTCAGGTGTTTAATCACCTATCTATATCTATTGGGAGTCTTGTGACGATCGGTGGAATCCAGGAGAAACTTAGATTCATAAGAAATAATTGCTACTTTCTAAAAGTAGCCGCTTATCTTCACCAGCAAGGAACCTAATTTACATAAAGTGGGTCCCACCAAATAAAATAATTGCTACTTTCCAAAAGTAGCCATCTTATAATATTTTGTACCTTTGCTTAGCCTCTAAGCAAAGTATCCTTTTTAGTTAATAGTAGCTTTGCTTAACAATAAAGTTTCTATTTAATAATTATACCGTTAGCTTCTAAGCAACGTTTCTCTATTGTTTAATAATTGTACCTTTGCTTCTAAGCAAAGTCTCTCCTGTGCCTCCACCTCTATATAAGGAGGCTCTGTCATTCTTTCGTGTGCTCAACCCTTCTCTTCTTCTCTTATTATTCTCCTCTTGTACTCTCCTTGGTTCTTTTTTCTCACTATCATCTAGTACTTTTAAGCTTTAATAAATAAAGTTTTTTTATATATCCGGTGCTGTGTATCAAAGCCATGATAAGGGATGTTAGAGATTTTTTGTTACATATCACCATACTTTGATAAACTAGTACTTTGTTCATTCCTTCCATGGCTTTATCCCGTCTTCATCGTAAATGGCCATCCCTATTGCATGATGCTTGATAGGGTGATAAGTCCTATTCATTGTTGACTGTCTGGGATAATTCTCTGGTAGAGGTTTATATTCAGTCTTCATTTGCAAATGGCTTGAAAGGGTGTAAGTTCACCCTTTTCAACCATAGTTGAAGAGAAAGTACCATAAAGATAGTTGAAGAGGAAGTACCATAAAGATAGCAAATGCGTTATACAAAAGATCTTTCATCAAAGTGAATGGGGTCTAACTCCATTCCAAGAGAAAAATATATTCTTATCCTCCACTAATTTACAGTACGGGAGATCCACTACATGAGTCTTTCTTTCCAGAAAGCAATTGGGTTGTCACCATAAACATTAGGGATTGAGCCTAGTGAAGGCATCTGTCATCTCTTAGGCTTGCTAAAATAGAAGCATTTTGACCTTTAAGGGTTAAAGGTTTGAATGCTATCTGTATCATCCCTATATAAATATATTTAAAGTCGTGCATATATTTATGTAGAAATAAATAGGTTCTTATGCAACGACATCTTTTAGGGATGGTGTTGCAGCTTTTTTAGAGGGTTCACCCTTTTCGACTGTAGTTGAAGAGGAAGTACCATAAAGATATATTGTGGCCTAAAAATCTTTTTTCAGTTTGAAATAATTTGATTTTTGGCTCAAAAATAACTAATCCATTTTTTAAAATTAACCATTTAAATGTTTTTAGATGGTTAAAGTGTTCGTCAATAGTGTTTGAGAACACATTTTATCCATTTAATCTACAGTAATGGTTTGTTCTATAGTTTTCACTAAAGATATTCCCTTAAAATCAAAAGTTCCAAATTGATAAATGATAGTTTTATCAATTTTGGGGAGAGACCATCTATTTAGGTCTTCTTCATTCAAGGGGAACTCTCAACTGAAATTGATACTGATCAATCAAGTAATATTGAAAAAGTTCAAAACCTTTTTCAAGAATTACAAGATCCTCATCCTCCTTTTGATATCCAAAAACTTTCTTATCCATAGAAAAATTTGGAAAAACATTATTATAAAAACCCACTCCTCCTGATTTATTATTTGAGGAAGATACTCATTTCGTAGGAAATTTCTATGATGGAGATTCTTTATATGAATGGAATATTGATGGACTTTCTGAACATCAAATCATTCATACCCTTCATTGAATGCTTATGTTTGCTACTGCTGTTCAATCTAGACATCAAGCAAAACCTCATATTGTAGCTCGAGCCATCATTTTAGGATTCTCGGAACTGGGATGGTGAGATCTCTCCTTGTTCCTCAAGGAAGGAAGACATTGTGATTTAGAATCTTCCAAAAGAACAAAATCTAATGAAAATTCTTAATCTTCTTCAAATAATTATAGATCATTTTGCTAGATCCATTGGAGATCAAGGAGAAAAAACTCACTCCTTACTCCAAAAATTAAGATGTCCATCCTTAACCCATTTTTCGATGGTACAAGGATATCTTTCTAGCACGCGTCATTAAACTTTATGATGCTAATAGCCTTCATTGGTAGCAAAAATTCATTGAATGCCTTCCCAATCTATTTGCTGAAAAGGTTAAGGTTTCTCTTCATCTTTATGATGGAACCATCCCATATGAAACCCTTACATATGGAAACCTTATTAAAACTTGTTTAGCAACTTTCGATCTTAAATTAAAAGATCAAATGAAAAGAGAATGTTTACTTGAGTGCAAATAGCTTGGCAAATTCTGTGATCAATTCAACTGTGATCCTTAGGTACTTCCTTTATCTACCAAACACAAGGGAAAAATATGAAAAACTATTTTTCCTAAGCATGAAAAAGCACGTCATAAAAATATGACAAATTGATGCATAAACACAGGCACTCTCGTCCCTCTGGTTCTAAAACCAAAGAGACAAGAGAAATAAAATGTTACAAATGTGGTCAGGTCATTATGCTAACGTGCTTTCGAGAAGAACTTAAATGAACTAAAGATTGAAGGGTTAAAATAAACCACGATGTGCACCTCCTCGATTACGAAAGAATCAAGACGATCATATTTAATCATCATCGATTATCGCATCGATCTACATCAAGAGATAGATTATTATAAAATTCTGAATCAAGAGCTCCTACATACTTTTCACTTAGTTTAGAATCAAATTCTGAATTTCTTTAGAAGAGGGTCCAAACTTAAGAGCCAATTTAGGAGGTGGTTGGATAAAAGGTTTCACAAATGGGTTTATACTAGTAGAAGCTTTCTCTGAAGCTTTACTAGTTTCAGGGCTAGAAACTTTTGTTTAAGCATCTGATCAATTTTAGACTCTAGGATAAAAAGATGATCAATGATTATTTTAAGTATACTATTACTATAATTAAGTTGTTTAATTACAGTAATAAATTCCTTTAGAATTTATGGATTAGAACTTATTTTTTCGAAGGCGTTAATTCTAAAGGTTTATCATCCACCATTTTTGCAACTGATGGAGGATAAGATGCTTCAATTATTTTTCCTTGCTCTGTTTGCCATTTTTTGGTAGTTAAAATAGCAACTTGAGCAGATTGTGTATAGTAACTACAAAACTATGGGATGAAAGGAATAGTTGCTTTGGCTTGACTATTTCTTTCTCTCATTTTCTTGAAATATAAATTATTTATTTCGAGACATTGTTCTTGAGAAGTAAATCTTCTATACCAAGTATGAAAGTATTCCTTCAGAATAACCTCTCTAGTCTTAGAACCTATTGTGTAGCTCATTAAGACTAAAGTTCATTTCAGATGGAGTGGGAGATTGGTTTTCTCTCACTGGATGATAGATATGATTTTTGTTTAGACGAAGGGCCTCAACTGATGGTTCAGGAGTGTGTGAACCATCCGATCTAGACTTCTCTTAGGTTTCAGAAGGGATAGAAACCCTAGGAAGTGTGGTGGATCGACGAGGGTTGAATCTGACTTCAACATCACCATCAACTGTTTGAATTTTTTGATCTACATCTTGATTAATGGAAGGTCTTGGTGCGACCGCAGATGGTATAGTCCATGAGTCAGGAATTACCACCGCATTCCATTTAATCACTCTATTAGTATCAATATGGGATGCTAACAGATTTGTCTCGATCAGAGTAGTTTGTTCGGCTGGTTGAATAGCTTTTCGAACTCTAGGATTTAGAATATTTAAAACTCAAAAATGACTTCTAAAAATTAGAGAAATAGTTTCAGAACCCGGAAGGAAATCATAATTGTAAAGCTATAAATATAATTTTAGAGCTTAAAAAAGATTTATATCAGAAAGAGATAAACTCAGATTGGGAAATGTGTTGAAATAGACTGGCCCGTGACATAGGCTAGTCTCTACAACACTCATTAGGGATTGAGCCCAGTGAAGCCATCTACCATCTCTTAGGGTTAAAGGTTTGAATGCTATCTGTATCATCCCTATATGAATATATTTAAAGTCATGCATGTAGTTATGTAGATCTTCAAACGTTAGTAAATAAATTTTATCCATTTGATCTACAGTAATGGTTTGTTCTACAGTTTTCACTAAAGATTTTCCCTTAAAATCAAAGGTTCCAAATTGATAAATGATAGTTTTATCAATTTTGGGGAGAGACCATCTATTTAGGTCTTCTTCATTCAAGGGAAACTCTGCCATTTTAGAGTTCTTGATTATTTCTCTAATTGTTAGTTTAGAAGTAAGTATAACAAAAAGGGAGAGGAAGAAGAGTTTGAAACATAAGGATAAAACAAACTAAGTATAAACCTCCATTAGAGAATTATCTTCCCAGACAGTCAACAAAAATAGGACATACAACCATTTCAAGCCTCACGCAATTGGGATTTACAGCCATTTGTGACGAAGACGGGAATATAAACCTCTACTAGAGAATTATCCCAAATAGTCAACAATAAACAGGACTTATCACCCTATCAAGCATCACACAACAGGGATGGCCATTTACGATGAAGATGGGATAAAGCCATGGGAGGAATGAATAAAGTACTAGTTTATCAAAGTATGGTGATATGTAACAAAAAATCTCTAACAGGTTCTTGTGAGTTTTACCCCATCATGGATTTACCCCACGGTGGGCACCATAAGTTTTAATAAATAAGTTTTTATATTTCTTGGTGTAAGTCTGGTATCAGAGCCAGATTTTTTCATAATTTTCTCTTGAGAGATTAGATTCAAATGGGAAAGGATTGTATTTCAAATATCTTTCAAATAAGGCCCACGGATTATTTATTGAATAATCAGAGGGATTAATTTCAATAATATTCTATTTTATTTCTTTAGAGAAATAAACAGGTTCTTGTGCAACGACATCTTTTAGGGATGGTGTTGCAGCTTTTTTAGAGGGTTCACCCTTTTCAACTATAGTTGAAGAGGAAGTACCATGAAGATATGTCTTTAAATCGATCATGCCAATTATTGAATTGACCGGATCTTTTCCATTAGAGCGGCCACGGCCGCAACCTCCTCGGAAAGAAGGACTTTCTCGATTAGGAGTGGTCATTCTTCCGTGTGGGGTGATCCACTCCTGATCGTCTTTGCAAGAATTCACGGGTTAGAAAATCAGGAAGAGAATTTTCATTACCTTTAATGAATTCGATGTCGAAGTGGAAAACAGAGAGCTGCGATTGCCATGATGCAAAAATTTATTTTGAAACTAAATTTTTGACATCTGTTCAATGATATTTGGTGAGGAACAATCAATACGAAGGAGAAAATACTGATTAAGTAAATCATCTTGAAATTTTGAGATGCACTTAATCACAGAAAGCATTTCTTTTTTGATAATGGAATACTTTTGTTGAGTAGGATTTCATTTACCATAAACAAAGTGAACTAATTCTTCTTTAGAATTCTTTTCGCTGCTTTAAGATACGTCCATAGCCCTTAACAGAGGCATCAGTTTCAATAATTTTGAAACTAGTGGGGTCCGCAAGATTAAGACAGGGAATGTTTTGAACCCTTTCTTTAATTTTGTGTACTGCCATGGTATGAGTATCAGACCATGGTAGGATTCTTTCTTAATCTATCAAAGAGTGGGGCTGCATCTTTGGCAAGATTTTGATAGAAATCAGCTACATAATTGAGAGCTCCTAAGAACCGCTGTAGCTGGTTTTTATCTAAAATGATATCAAGAAATTTATTAGCATATTCAATACTTCTATTAATTAGTATAATAGAAACATTGGATATATTATGACCTAAAAATCTTATTTCAGTTTGAAATAATTTAATTTTTGGCTCTGAAATAACTAACTCATTTTTAAATTAACCATTTAAATGTTTTTAGATGGTTAAAGTGTTCATCAATAAAGAAAAAATTCATTAGCAAATTCAATACTTCGGGAACTTATTAGAAGATACCAGGGAATGACAGTATATAAAAAACTTTTTTTTTTATATATCTTGGTGTAAGTCTCGTATCAGAGCCATGATGGAGTAAATCCCTAGGGAGGGGAATGATGTTAGAGATTTTTTGGTACATATCACCATGCTTTGATGAACCAGTACTTTGTTCATTCCTCCCATGGCTTTTATCCTTCATTGTTAATGCGGATAATTTTTTGTGAGGTTTATATTCCATCTTCATCAATGGTAAATCCTTTTGGCTTGAAAGGGTTGTAAGTCTATTTTTGTTGTTGAAGATAATTCTCTCTAATGGAGGTTTATACTTAGTTTGTTTTTCCTTATGTGGTGATTTATTTCAAACTCTCCAAATCATCTTCCTCTCTCATCCTTTTGGTTATGGCTTCTACTTCTTGAAAATAACTTCTAATAACAATTAGAAATAATCTTAATCAACAAATGGCAAAGTTTCAGAATGAAGGAATGATGGTCTAAAAATTGATAAAACTATCATTTATCAATTTGGAACCTGATTTTAAGAAAAATTTCACTTTATGATGGAACCATATAAACCACAACATATGGAAACCTTCTTTGCATGTATTAAAATTGATTAGCAATATGTTATCTTATTAAAGATCAAATGAAAGAAACGTCTACTTGAAGCATGAGACTTGGCGAATTATCAATTCATATGATCATAATTATCTTTATCTTCCAGGAAAATATGAAAAACTATTTTTCCCAAGCATGAAAAAGCTCATAAAAAATGTGATAAATTCATGCACAAAACAATCTCTTCTAAAACCAAAGACAATAAAATATTATAAATGTGGAATACGGTCATTACAAATAGATGCCGAGAAAGTTAAATGAACTTGATTAATAAACAAACTCGATGAAAATTTTGCTTCTAATTCGAAAAGAATGAAGAAGAAGAAGATCTATTTCATCATCCTTGTTAATCATCGATAAATCTATGTTACAATTCTGTGAGATAGATTATTATAAAATATAATAATGAGTGCTATGTCAAAGAGCAAAGACCAATTAATTAAACTTTTAGCACAAGTTAAAGATGATTCACTTCTGATAAAATTATCGATCTTCTTAATGATAAGAAAACATAAAGAAAAAATTTAAATACAAACTCATATTTGTATTTAAGAAAAAATTTGAGACAAGTTCTTCATCTTCTAATTACTATGAGCTAAGGCGAATTAAAAAAAAATTAAAGTAGAGTTCAAAAATGAAAGGCGAAGCAAAATGAATGAATGGTCATTAATGGATCTTGAAATTAATCAAGACCAATTCATTTGAAAATATGAAGAATTCTAATCAGAACAGTTTCTTACAAAAAATCAGGCAATATACCAAAAATGGTATGTTTCATTAAATTAATTATAAATAAAGAATTTATTTTACCTAATTGAACTGCTCTAGTTGATAGTGGAGCAGATTTAACTTGTATACAAGAAGGAATAATTCCTTCAAAATATTTTGAAAAAACTAGCCAACGGTTAAAGGTAGTAGACGGTGAGTCTTTATAAATTAAGTATAAATTATCATTTGTGGCTGTGTGTCAAGATGATATTTGTATTCAAATGTCTTTTATTTTAGTCAAAAATTTGACACAACATATTATTTTGGGAACACCTTTTCTTCTTAAAATAATGCCTATCACTAGAATTGATGACACTAGAATTCAGTGTTTTCTTTGGGATAAAGAAATCACATTCCGTTTTATCACCAATCCTAAAGAAATTATCATAAATGAAATGAATAGGCTTATAATAAGTCTATGCATATAAATTATTTACAAGAAGAAATTGCTAGTTTATTAAACAAATTTCTTCCCAAAATTAAAAAAAATTCAAAATTGCCACCAAGAATTCCAAAGGAAGTTTGTGGTGACAACCCAATTCTTTTAGGAAAGAAAGACTCATGTGGATCTCTATTGATAATTTCAATGAGCGAGATATTCTAAATCTTGCATGAGCACTACCTTGCTTTATGCAAGAGATTGCTAATTTATTAAAGAAAGGAATAATTGATCCTACTCCTCTTGGTACTATTGCATTCTGATTATGAATTGAAAAGGAAGAAGAGGACTTTGTAATTATTTACAAGCTTAAAGTTTTAAAATGGATCGGTATCAATTCTAATAAAGGGATTTATTAAATAGATTTCTAATATTTTCCAAATTTGATTTAAAATCAAGATATTGGCTCCAGATAAAAGAATGGATCGTATAAAATAGCATTTGATGCTTTGGACATTAATGGAGCGTAATGCCCTTTAGTTTAAAAATACCGAATTTAAGCATATCATGAATAATATATTTAAAGATTATTTTAATATATTTTAGTCTATATTGATGATGTGTATTGAAATATTAACAAACACTTTAACCATAAAAATATTTAAATGGTTAATTTTAAAAATGGATTGTTATTTGAGCCAAAATCAAATTATTTCTCTGAAATAAGATTTTTTCCATATAATACATCCAATGCTTCTATTATACCAATTAATAGAAGTATTGAATTCTAATAAATTTCGATATCATTTTAGATAAAAATTTCTGGTTCTTAGGAATCTGATTATGTGATTTAATCTTGCCAAGATCACACTCTTTGTGATTAAGAAGAATCCCACCAGATGGTATACATGATTATGAAAAAAAAGAAAGGGTTCAAAACCTTCTGTCTTAATCTTGTGGACTAGTTTCAAAATTGTTGAAGCGATACCTCTATAAGAGCTATGAAGGTATCTTAAGTAAGAATTCTAAAGAAGAATTAGTTAGCTTTGTTTACGGTAAATGGAATCTTTCACAAAGTATTCCATTATAAAAGAAATGCTTTTCGTGATTAAGTGCATCTCAAAATTTCAAGATGATTTACTTAATATTTTTCTCCTTCATATTATTTGTTCGAGTTAAATACATCATTGAACAAGATGTCAAAAATTTAGTTTCAAAACAAATTTTTACATCATGGCAATCGCGGCTCTCTGTCTTCAACTATGACATCGAATTCATTAAAGGTAATGAAAATTCTCTTCGATTTTTTGACACAGAATTCTTGATGATGGGGTGATCACCCTCATGGAAGAATGATCACTCTAATAGTCCTTCTTTTCATGGAGGTCACCATGGCTATAATGGCAAAGATCGGTCAATTCAACAATTGGCATGATTTGGAAACTTATCTTTATGGTACTTCCTCATTCAGTTGAAAATGGTGAAACCTCAAAAAAAACAACACCATCTAAATGATGTGTTGCATTGAAATAAATATCCCAAAAGATGTATTTTGAACTGTTTATTTTTCTAAAGAAATAAAATAGAATATTGAAATTAATACATGATTATTCAATAAATAATGTGGGCCTTATTTGAAAGATATTTGGAAACAATCCTTTCCCATTTGAATCTAATCTCTCAGAAAATTATGAAAAAATCTTAATACAATTAAAGTGTATTGAGATTAATCATGTTGTGATCGACGAACCATACAATTTTGTATAGCAAATCGTTATACAAAATCTTTCATCAAAGTGAATGGGGTCTAACATTCCAGAAAAATATTCTTATCCTCCACTAATTCACGCATAAATTGGCATAAAATTTGTATATGTGCAGTATGATGAAGGCCTTCTTCCTTCCAATGATAAATGAAGGAATTCATGGATGTTCATAATGAACAAAGATATTATCACAAAGAACTTTTTTACTTGGTTCTTGATGGTGGAACTATTTTGGGGAGAATTAAATATTCTTCTTGATCAATCAAAGGGCTTTGATGTGGATGGAAGGCACCCCAAAATGAGGGCTATTAATCCCAGAAAAATGATTCAAGGATAAAATCTTGCTCAAGTTGCTGTTTTAATTACCAAAAAATGACAAATAGAGCAAGGAAAAATAATTGAAGCATCTTATCCTCCATCAATTGTAAAAATGGTGGATGATAAACCTTTAGAATTAACGGCCTTCGAAAAATAAGTTCTCATCGACAAATTCTAAAGGAATTTATTATTGTAATTAAATAACTTAATTATAATAATAGTATACTTCAAATAATCATTGATCATCTTTTTTTTAGAATCAAATCGATGGATCTTAAACAAAGGTTTCAAACTAAAAGCTTGAGAAAAGCTTCTACTAATACAAATCCATTTATGAAACCTTTTAACCAACCATCTCCTAAACTGGATCTTAAGTTAGGACCCTCTTCTGAAGACATTCAGAATTTGATTCTAAACTTAAGTGAAAAGTTTGTAGGAGCTCTTGCAGATATGTCAATCGGATGAATATTCAAATGAATCCTCAACGATATTGATCAATCAAGTAATATTGAAAAGTTCAAAACCTTTTAAGAATTACTTGATCCTCATCCTCCTTTTGATATCAAAAACTTTCTTATCCCAAGAAAAATTTGGAAAAACATTATTATAAAACCACTCCTCGATTTATTATTTGAGGAAGATACTCATTTATAGAAATTCATGATGGAGATTCTTTATGAATGAATATTGATGGACTTTTCAATCATTCATACCTTCATCGAATGCTTATGTTTGCTTCTTAGACATCAAATATATTATCAACAATTATTTCAGATTCTGGAACTCAGAAAGGATGGTGGGATAATTTTCTCTATTCCTCAAAGGGAAGACCTCCTTAGCAAAATTGACTTAAGTAAGGATCTTCCAAAAAACTAATGAAAATTGGTCTATAATCTTCTTCAAATTATAGATCATTTTTATTTGGATCATTGGAGATCAAGGAAAAAACTCTCCTTACTCCAAAAAAGATGTCCATCCTTAACCCATTTTTGATGGTACAAGGATATATTTCTAACAGCGTCATGACACTTTATGATGCGATAGCCTTCTTGAAGCAAAAATTCATTGAAGGCCTTCCCAATCTATTTCTGAAAGGTTAAGGTTTCTCTTCTGATGGAACCATCCCATATGAAATACATTACATAACCTTTTCTTTTACGTATGTGTTAAACAGTTTAGAAATCTATTACGATCTTAAATTGAAAAGAAATCTACTTGAGCACAAGCTTGGCAATTTTTTCGTCATTCAAGTGATCTCGGTTACATCCTTTATCTTCCAAACAAAGGGAAAAAAAATGAAAAACTATTTTTCTAAGTATGAAAAAAAAACGTCATAAAATGTGATAAATTCATGCCAAAGCATCCTCGGTTCTAAAACCAAAGATAAGAGAAATAAAATGTTATAAATGTGTGTCTGAGTCATTGTAAATAGATTTCGAGAAAAAATTAAATGAACTTGATTGTGAAGGGTTAAAACAAAACGATGAAAATTTTCTTACATCCTCTAATTACGAAAAAAAATTAGAAGAAGAAAGATCATATTTCATCATAAATATTGATAAATCTACTTGCAATTCTATCAACTAATAGATTATTATAAAATATAATAAATATGAGTGCGTATCACCCATGAGCAAAAGGACCAATTAATTCAACTTTTAGCACAAGTTGAAGATGATTCAACTCGTGATAAAATTATCGATCTTAATGATAAGAAGAAAGATAAACTAGAAAATTAATTACAAGCCTCTATACTCTAATGAGTATTTAAAAAAATCAGAGCAAGTTCATCTTTTCTAATTATTCTTTAGCGAGCTAAAATTGAATTAAAGCTAAATTAAGTTTAGCAAATTAAAGGCTAGAACAAATGAATGGTTGTTTGATATCTTGAGATAAATCGGAAAGGCAATTCATTTGATAATATAGCGATTCAATAACTTCTTACAAAATATTACAAAAAAATATACGAAATGGCATATTTCCATTAAATTAATTATAAAGAATTTATTTTACCAAATATTCTAGTTGATAGTAGATTTAAATTGTATACAAAATAATTCCTTCTAAATATTTTGAAAAAATAGCCGGTTAAAAAATTACGGTGAATCTTTACAAATTAAGTATAAATTATCATCTGTTGTGTCAATGATAAATAATGCTTTTATTTTATTCAAATTTGACACAACACATTATTTTGGGAACTCTTTTCTTCTTAAAATAATGCCTATCACTAGAATTGATTTTGGTGTTTCTTTGGGAAAAAGAAATGACATTCCATTTTATCACCAATCCTAAAGAAATTATCATAAATGAAATGAATAGGCTTAATAATAAATCTATGCATATAAATTATTTATAAGAAGAAATTACTAGTTTAACTTTTAAACAATAAATTTCTTCTCTAAAATTCAAAGAAAAAATTCAAAATTGCCACCAAAAATTCTAAAATGAAGTTTGTGGTGACAACCCAATGCTACGGGAAAGAAAGACTCATGTAGTATCTCATACATTAATAATTTCAATGAATGGGACATTCCCAAAAGCTCATCCTTGTCGAATGAGCATTACGCTTTATGCAAAGAGAGATTTTTATTTAAGGAATAATTGGCAATCCTACTCCTCTTGGACTTATATGAATTGACAGAAGGAAAGAGGACGTGACTTGTAATTAATTACAAGCATTAAACAAAGTTTTAAAATATCATTCAATTCTAATAAAGGGATTTATTAAATAGATTGCATAATGCAAAATATTTTCCAAATTTGATTTAAAATATGGATAGATCAGGATAAAAGAATGATCTTATAAAACATCATTTACGGTGTCCTTCGGACTTTACGAATGGAACGTAATGCCATTTGGTTTAAAAAATACACCTTTCAAATTTCAGCATATCATGAATGATATATTTAAAGATTATTTTAAATATATTTTAGTCAATATTGATGATATTCTCGTGTTCTCAAATAATATTGATGAACACTTCAACCATCTAAAAGAAATTAAATGGTTAATTTTAAAAAATTAGTTATTTAGAAAAATTAAATTATTTCAAATTGAAATAAGATTTTTTAGGCCATAATATATCAATGCTTTTATTATACCAATTAATAAGTATTGAATTCTTGATTTCGATATCATTTTAGATAAAAACTAGCTTGATTCTTAGGACCTCAATTAGATGATTTTATCAAAATCTTGCCAAGATCATTACTCTTTGATTAAGAAAAAATCCTCAACTATGATCTAATACTCATACCATGGCGGTCATAAAATTAAAGAAAGGGTTCAAAACCTTCCTCTTAATCTTGGGACCACTAATTCTAAATTGTTAAAATTGCCTGATAAGAGTATGGAGGTATCTTAAAAGCGTGAAAGAATTCTAAAGAAGAATTAGTTCACTTTTACGGTAAATGGAATCACTCGAAAGTATTCCATTATCAAAATACTACATGATTAAGTGCATCTCAAAATTTCAAGATGATTTACTTAATATTTTTCTCTTGCATTATTTCGGTCAAATACATCTGAACAAGATGTCAAAATTTAGTTTCAAAACAATTTTTTTGCATCATTAATCCGACTCTTTTGACCTGAGAATTCATTAAAGGTAATGAAAATTCTCTTCGATTTTTTGACATCTACAGGACAATAGGGGTGGTCCTTTTAAAGATATCTAATGGTCAACAATTGGCATGATCTTTGATATCTTTATGGTACTTCCTCTTATTACGGTTGAAAAGGGTGAACCAAAAATGCAACACCATCTAAAGTTGTCATTGTCACATTATTCTCTAAAGAAATAAAACATTGAAATTAATCCCTCGATTATTCAATAAATAATCCAGAGCCTTATTTGAAAAGACTTGGGAAACAATCTTTTCCCATTTGAATCTAAAGGAAAAAATGAAAAAATCTTAATACAATTAAAGAGAGATTAAATATTCATGATGGATGAACAATACAATTTTGTATATGCGTTATACAAAAGATCTTTCATCAAAGTGAATGGGGTAACTCATTCGAGAAAAATATATTCTTATCCTCCACTAATTTACGAAAATCTTACATGAGTCTTTCTCTAGAAAGCATCATAAACATTAGGGATTGATTATGAAGGCATCACATCTCTCTTATGCTTAAATATTTTGACCTTTAAGGGTTAAAGGTTTGAATGCTTTCTGTATAATCCATGAATATATTTAAAGTTGCTATATTTATGTAGAAATAAACATGTTCTTAAGCGACATCTTTTATTTGTAGCTTTTAGATTATTTTTTAAGTTGAAGAGGAATTTAATCCTAGGCTTGAAAGGGTTGTAAGTCTATTCTTGTTGTTTCAGGAAGATAATTCTCTAATGGAGGTTTATACTTAGTTTGTTTTATCCTTATGTGGTGATTTATTTCAAACTCTCCCTGCTTACCTCCTCTGCTTACCTCCACCATGGTCGCCATAATTGAAGCATCTTATCCTCCATCAGTTGCAAAAATTTCTAAATTATTCCTTTCTTTAATAAATCAGCAATCTCTTCTTTGCATAAAGCAAGGTAGTGCTTGTTCATTTGACAAGGATGAGCTTTAGCGGGAATGTCTCATTCATTGAAATTATCAATGTACGGGAGAACCACTACATGAGTCTTTCTTTCCCAGAAAGTAATTGGGTTGTCACCACAAACTTTCTTTTGGAATTCTTGGTGGCAATTTTGAATTTTTGTTTTTAATTTTGGGGAAGAAATTTATTGTTTAATCGTTAAACTAGAAATTTCTTCTTGTAAATAATTTATATGCATAGACTTATTATTAAGCCTATTCATTTCATTTATGATAATTTTTTTAGGATTGGTGATAAGCGGAATGTGATTTCTTTATCCCAAAAATCTTGTATCATCAATTCTAGTGATAGGCATTATTTTAAGATGAAAAGGAGTTCCCAAAATAATGTGTTGTGTCAAATTTTGACTAAAATAAAAGCATTTGAATACAAATATCATCTTAACAGGACAGATGATAATTTATACTTAATTTATAAAGACTCACCGTCGGCTGCCTTTAACCACTGGATAATTTTTTCAAAATATTTAGAAGGAATTATTCCTTCTTGTATATAATTTAAATCTGCTCTACTATCAATTAGAGCAGTTAAATTTGATAAAATAAATTCTTTATTTATAATTAATTTAATGAAAACATACCATTTAGTATATTGTCTTTGAATATTTTAAAACACGGTTCTATATTAATATCTATATTTTCAAATGAATTGATCTTGATTATTCTCAAGATTCATCGACCATTCATTTGTTCTTTACTTTAATTTGAACTTCTAATTTGTTTCTTTAATTCAATTTTTAGCTCTTAAAGAAATTTAATTAGAAGAGGATGAATTGCCTCAATTTTTCTTAAATAATTGATAAGGTATATAGGAGGCTTGTAATTAAATTTTCTAGTTTATCTTTTTCTTCTCATTAAGAAGATCGATAATTTTATCACGAGTTGAATCATCTTCAACTTGTTAAAAGTTTAATTAATTGGTCTTTTGCTCATGGGTGGCGTATGTGACTTTCATATTTATTATATTTTATAATAATCTATTTGTTGATAGAATTACAGCAGATTAGATTTATCGGTTTATCGAATCATGATGATGAAATATGATCTTCTTCTTCTTGATTCTCTTTAGAATGGGAATTTTATCGATTTGTTTTAACCCGTCAATCAGTTTATTTAACTTCTTCTTGATGGTGCATTTATTTGCGTAATGACCTGTACGACCACATTTGTAACATTTTATTTCTCTTGTCTCTTTGGTTTTAGAACCAGAGGGATGAAAGTGCCTGTGTTTGTGTGTGAATTTATCACGTTTGTTATGACGTGATTTTTCACATTTAGGAAAATTAGTTTTTCATATTTTTACCTTGTGTTTGAAGATAAAGGTACCTGGGATCACAGTTGATTGTGAATTGCCAAGCTATTTGTAGAGCGTTCTCTTTTCATTTGATCTTTTAATTTAAGATCGAGAAAATTAAACAGTTTAATACATGCAAAAATAAGGTTTCCATATGTTAGGGTTTCATATGGGATGGTTCCATCGTATAGACGAAGAGAAACCTTAACCTTTTTAGCAAATAGATTGGGAAGCCTTCAATGAATTTTTTGCTTCCAGTGAAGGCTATTGGCATCATAAAGTGTCATGCATGCTAGAAAGATATCCTTGTACATCAAAATGGGTTAAGGATGGACATCTTAATTTTTGGAGTAAGGCGAGTTTTCTCCTTGATCTCCAATGGATGACAAAATGATCTATAATTATTTGAAGAAGATTATAGACTAAATTTTCATTAGGTTTTCTTTGTTCTTTTGGAAGATCCTTACTTAAGTCAATTTGCTAAGGAGGTCTTCCCTTTGAGGAGTGAGAAAATTATCCATTTTGAGTTCAGAATCACGAAATGATGGCTCAACATATGAGATTTTTTGATGATTCAGATTGAGCAAACATAAGCATTCGATGAAGGGTATGAATGATTTGATGTTGAGAGTCCATCAATATTCCATTCATATAAGAATCTCCATCATAGAATTTTATGAAATGAGTATCTTCCTCAAATAATAAATCGAGGAGTGGGTTTTATAATAATGTTTTTCAAATTTTTCTTGGGATAAGAAAGTTTTTGGATATCAAAAGAATGAGGATCTTGTAATTCTTGAAAAGGTTTTGAACTTTTCATTATTACTTGATTGATAGTATCAATTTTGGTTGAGGATTCATTTGAATCTTTCGATTGATATCTTCAGAGCTCCATACTTTTCACTTAAGTTTAGAATCAAATTTTGAATGTCTTGAAGAGTCCCTTAAGAGCTTAGAGGTGGTTGGATAAAGGTAACCAAATGGGTTTATACTAGTAGAAGCTTTTTAGAGCTTTGCTAGTTTAGCTAAAACTTTTGTTTAAGCATCGATCAATTTTAGACTCTAGGCTAAAATATGATCTGATTATTTGAAATTATCTTACTATAATTAAGTTGTTTAATTACTAATAAATTTATGGATCGAAACTTATCACCAATTCTAAAGGTTTATCATCCACCATTTTTTTGATGGAGGATAAGATGCTTCAATTATTTTTCTTTTCTGTTTGCCATTTTTGGTAGTTAAAATAGCAACTTGAGCATTATATAATGCAAACCATGCTACGAAAAGAAATAATTGCTTTGGCTATTTTTTCTCTTTTCTCAAATATAAATCATTTATTTGAGATGTTGGTCTTGAAGTAAAACTTCTATATCAAGTACAAAGTTATCATACTTTGGTTGGAAGTATTCCCTTAAAACAACCTCTAGTCTTAGAACCTATTGTTGCTTATTAAGACTAAAGTTCATTTAGATAAGTGGAGATTGATTTTCTCTCTTTGGATGATAGATATGATTTGTTTGGCGGGGCCCTTGGTTGAGTATGAACCATCGATAAAATTCTAGAGAAGGGATAGAAACCACAGGAAGTGTGATGGATCATAGAGGTTTCGACTTGACATCTTCATTTGAATTATCATCTACATCTTGATTAATCTTGATAAAGATGGTATAGTCCATGATTGGAAATACCACCTCATTCCATTTAATCACTTGAGCAATATGGGATCTTGCATTTGTTTCATAAGTAGTTCATTTGGTTGAGACTTTTGAACTCACAGGATTTAGAGTATTTAAAACTCAAAATGAATTAGAATTAAACAATAGTTTGAACACGGGAAAATCATAACCATAAAGTTGTAAATGTAATTTTAAACTTCAAAAGGTTTATAGAAATAAATTTGTGTTGAAATAAAGCGGCATGACTATAGTCTCATAACACTCATTGGGGATTGAGCCAAGTGAAGGCGTCTACCAACTTGCTAAAATAGAAGCATTTAGACCTTTAAGGGTTAAAGTTTTGAATGCTATCCATATCATTCCTTTATGAATATATTTAAAATCTTGCATGTATTTATGCAGATCTTCGTTAGTAGATAAATGGTTTTATCCATTTGATTCTGATAATGGTTTGTTCTAAATTTTCACTTGAAGATTTTAAAATCAAAAGTTCCAAATTGATAAATGATAGTTTATCAATTTTGGGAGAGATCTATTTAGGTCTTCTTCATTCAAGGGAACTATTTGAGTTCTTGATTAATATTATTTCTCTAATGTTAGATTAAAGTTACTTTTGAAGAAGTATATAACAAGGGAAAAAAGGAGAGGGAAGATGATAGAGTTTGAAATAAATCACCACATAAGGATAAAAAAACTAAGTATAAACCTCCATTAGAAATTATCTTCCCAGACATTTAGGACTTACAACCCTTTCAAGCCTCATGCATAGGGATTTCATTTATAGATGGGAATATAAACCTCTTAAAATTATCCAGTCAATAAAATAAGAATATAGGTTTATTAAAGCATGGTGAAATGTAACAAAATATAACATCCTTCCCTCCCTGATTCCAAAAGCATCAGACTCGCCGCAGAATATAGATAGGGTGATTAAACACCTTGGCGAGTGTATTTTTGTAGATTTTTTTGAGACGTTCATTATGTTGAATCTTGGTCTCATGAGGATAACGTCTTGTGATGCTTTGTAGTACTTCATCTACTGATAGCTCAAAATCTATAGTTTTTTGTGGGATCATTAATTCAGAATAAGTTTTAATAATGGGTTTTATTTCTTTAGAGAAATAAACAGGTTCTTGTGCACCCTATCTATATCTGTGATAGTGGTGAGTCTTCTGACGGCGTCGACGTGGAATCCACCAGAATGTTATACTTGGAAAGGACCCCTTTAATCAGTTGGTCCTTCAAAGATAATTTTTACTAAAATGGTGGAATTCAATCAACCTTGAGGATGTTTCAGAGGGGTGTTAGAGATTTTAATGAACAAGGATATCATCAACAAGAACTTCATGGTTCTTTAGATGGTGGACTATTTATAGAATTAAATATTCTTTACCATAAAGATATGTCTTTAAATGGATTAAATTGTGAATTGGATCTTTTTAGAGTGGCCACATTCATTATAGGACCCTTGAGTGGTCATTCTTCTATGTGGGTGATCCCACGATATCTCAAGAATTTGAAAATGATTAGAAACATTACATTTTGATCTATAATTATTTGAAAAGATAGATCAATTTTCATTAGTTTCTTTGTTCTTTTGGAAGATCATTTTAGTCAATTTTAGGAGGTCTTCCCTTTGACAGAAAAATCCACCATCCTTTCCGAGTTCAGAATCTTGGTGATGGCTCAGTATTGATATGAGGTTTTGCTTTCTTGATTGAACACTAGAAAACATAAGAATTTGATGAAGGGTATGAATGATTTGATGTTCAAAAGTCCATCAATATTCCATTCATATAAAGAATCTCCATCATGAATTTCTAGAGTATCTTCCTCAATAATAAATCGAGGTGGGTTTTTTATAATAATGTTTTCCAAATTTTTCTTGGGATAAGCAAGTTTTGGATATCAAAGGAGGATGAGGATCTTGTAATTCTTGAAAAGGTTTGAACTTTTCAATATTATGACGATCAATATTTTGATGAGATTGAATCTTCATCCGATTAATGATATCTTCAAAACTCTACATACTTTTCACTTAAGTTTAGAATCAAATTATCTCTTGAGATCTCTAGAGCATTTAGAGGTGGTTGGATAAATGGTTTCACAAATGGGTTTATACTAGTAGAAGCTTTTAGAGGCTTTGCTAGTTTAGAAACCTTTTGTTTAAGCATCGATCATTTTACTAGTAAAGATGATCTGGTAAAATCTTATTATAATTAAGTTATTTAATTGATTTCTTTAGAATTTATGGATGACTTATTTTTTTAAAGGCTAATTCTAAGGTTTATCATCCACCATTTTTACAATAAGATGCTTCAATTATTTTCACTGTTGCCATTTTTGGTAGTTAAAATACTTGAGCATTGGTATATTGAAAACCATCAGCGAAAGAAATAATTGCTTTGGCTTGACTATTTTTCTCTCATTTTCTCAAAAAATCATTTATTTGAGATGTTGGTCTTGAAGTAAAACTTCTATATGTCTGAAAGTTATCATACTTTGGTTAGTATTCCTCAACATTCTCTCTATCTTAGAACCTATTATTTATTAAGACAAGTTCATTTTAGATAGTGGAGATTGATTTTTCTCTCTTGGATGATAGATATGATTTTTTTAGGCGAAGGGCCTCGATGGTTGTGCGAACCATCAGACTTTGATTTGAAGGGATAGAAACCTTAGGAAGTGTAATGGATGATTCTAATTCAACATCACCATCTATTTTGATTCTCGATCATTTTGATTAATGGAAGGTCTTGTGAAAAGGTATAGTCCATGAGTCATGAAATCACCTTTCCATTTAATCACTATGTTAGTAAATATGGGATGAGATTTGTTTGATCGAGTTGTTCGTTTATGGAAGCTTTTTGAACTCTATGATTTGAGTATTTAAAATTCAAAAATGAATTCAAATTAAAGCAATAGTTTGAACGGGAGAAAATCATAACCATAAGTATATAATTTTTTAAAACTTTAAAGGTTTATATCGAGAAAGTGATAAACTCAGTTGGTAAAGGTGGAAAAAGACTAGCCCATAGAATTTTGTCTCTACACTCATTGATTATGAAGGCATGCCATCTCTTAGCTTGCTAAAATAAACATTTAGACCTTTAAGTTAAAGGTTTGAATATCTTATATCCCTATGAATATATTTAAAGTCGTGCATATATTTATGTAGATCTTCAAATATTAGTAGATAAATGGTTTTATCCATTTGATCTATAGTAATGGTTTGTTCTATAATTTTCAATGAAGATTTTTCCTTAAAATCAATGGTTCCAAATTGATAAATGATAGTTTTTTTAATTTTGGGGAGAGACCATCTATTTAGGTCTTCTTCATTCAAGAGGAACTCTACCATTTCATAGTTCTTGATTAAATTATTATTTCTCCTAATCGTTAGATTAGAAGTTACTTATGGAGAAGTAGAAGCCATATAACCAAAAGGGAAAAGGGAGAGAGGAAGATGATGGAGGGTTTTAAACAAATCACCACATGGCAGAGAAAACAAACTAAGTATAAACCTCCATTAGAGATTTATCTTTCATTACAAAATAGGACTTACAAACCTTTCAAGCCTAGAGGGATTTACGGCCAGATGAAGGCGGAATATAAACCTCTAGAGAATATCAGGCATCACAATGAGCAGACTTAAAAAATGACTATTAATCCCAAAAAAATACAAGGACAAAATCTTTCCTGAATCATGGATTATACCATTTGCGGTCGCACCAAGACCTTTCATTAATCAAGATATCTCGAGGATAATTCAAGCGGGAATGGCGATCTTGGTGATTCAATTTGATCCATCACACTTAGGGTTTTATCCCTTTTGAAACCTCGAGAGTCTAGATCGGATGGTTCACACGAACCATCGGTTGAGTTTGCAATCATATCATCTCTTTAGAATCTCCCTCTATAGAAAAACTTTTTTGTCTTAATGAGCTGATAGGTTCAGACTAGAGGTTGTTTTGAAGGAATACTTCAAAGTATGATAACTCTTGGTATAGAAGTTTACTTCTCAACATCTCAATAAATGATTTATATTTGAGAAAATGAGAGAAAGAAATAGTCGAAAGCAACTATTTCTTTCATAATTTCATTCTTATATTAAAATCACGGTCAGTTCTTTGTTTAACTACCAAAAAAATGGCAAAAAGGAAAAAATAATTGAAGCATCTTATCCTCCATTAGTTGCAAAATGGTGGATGATAAACCTTTAGAATTAGCGGGAAAAAAGTTAATCAAATTCTAAAGAAATTTATAATTAAACAACTTAATTATAGTAATAATATACTATAATCAAATCATCTTTTTTAGCTAGAGTCAAAAATCAATGGATGCTTAAACAAAGGTTTCAAGCCACACTATAAAGCTTCCAAAAGCTACTACAAACCATTTGTGAAACCTTTTTAATCACCTCCACTCTTGTTAGGACCCTCTTTGAAGACATTGAATTTGATTCTAAACTTAAGTGAAAGTATGTAGGAGCTCTTGAAGATATCACTCATCAATGAGATTATGAATCCTCTTAAACGTCTTGTCATCAGTAATATTGAAAAGTTCAAAACCTTTTCAAGAATTACAAGATCCTCATTCTTTTGATATCCAAAACTTTCTTATAGAAAAATTTGGAAAAACATTATTATAAAAAAACCCACTCCTCGATTTATTATTTGAGGAAGATACTCATTTAGTAGAAATTCATGATGGAGATTCTTTATATGAATGGAATATTGATGGACTTTAAACATCAAATCATTCACATTCATCAAATGCTTATGTTTTCTTCTTGTTCAATCAGACATCAAGCATATTATCATTTCGAGCTATCATTTTAGGATTCTCAGAACTCAAAGCATGGTGGGATAATTTTCTCCGTTCCTCGAAAGACCTCCTTAAGAAATTGACTTAAGTCTTAGTATCTTCCAAAAAAAAAAGCAAAAACCTAAAAAAACCTATAATCTTCTTCAAACAATTATAGATCATTTTTCTTGGATCCATTAGAGATCAAGGAGAAAAACTGGCTCACTTCAAATTAAGATGTCCATCCTTAACCAATTTTGATGGTGGATATATTTCTAGCGTCATGACACTTTATGATGCCAATAGCCTTAAGCAAATATTGAAGGCCTTCCCAATATTCTAAAAGGTTAAGGTTTCTCTTCATCTAAATGATGGAACCATCCCATATGAAACCCTAACATAAAACCTTCTGCATGTATTAAAAGCGGTTTAGCAATATTTTTCGATCTTAAATTAAAGATCAAATGAAAAGAACATCTACTTGAGTAAAGCTTGGCAATCGATCAATTCATGATCCTCGGTACATCCTTTATCTTCCACAGGAAAAATATGAAAACTATTTTTCTAAGCATGAAAAAAAACATGTCATAAAAATGTGATAAATTCATACACACTCTCCCCATGGTTCTACAAAGAGATAAGAGAAAGATAATGTTACAAATGTGGTAATATCATTAATAGATACTGTAGAAGAAGTTAAATGAACTGATTATTCGAAGGGTTAGATCAAACCATGAAATTACACTTACCTCTATTGAAAAGAATGAAGAGAAGAAGATCATATTTCATCATCATGATTAATAATTTGATAAATCTAGCTGTAATTCTGTCAAGATAGAAATTATAAAATATAATAAATATGACAAGATTTTATCTCGAGTAAAAGACAAATTAATTAAACTTTTAACACAAGTTGAAGATGATTCAACTCGTGATATCGATCTTCTTAATGATAAGAAGAAAGATAAACTAGAAAAATTTAATTACAAGCCTCTTACTTGTATTTAAGAAAAATTTGAGCAAGTTCTTTTTCTAATTGACTTCTTTATTTGAACTAAAGGCTTAAAGAAATTAAGTAGAGGTTGCAAATGAACGGCAGCAAATGAATGGTCTAATGGATCTTGAAATTAATTGAAGACACATTCATTTGAAAATATAAGCGATTAATCGAATCAGTTTATTATAAAATATGCAAAAGGAAATATACTAGGTATGTTTCCATTAAATTAATTATAAATAAAGAATTTATTTTACCAAGTTTCTTAGTTGATAGTGGAGCGATTTAAATTATACTGAAGAAATAATTCTTCTAAATATTTTGAAAAAAAATAGCCAATTAAAAGCATTGATGGAGTCTTTAAATTAAGTATATTATTATCGTGGTGTTTTAAGATGATATTTGTATTCAAATGTCTTTTATTTTAGTCAAAATTTGACACAACATATTCTTTTGGGAACACCTTTTCTTCTTAAAATAATTTTATCACTAGATTGATGATCTGGAATTGATTTTATTTGGGATAAAGAAATCACATTTCATTTTATCACCAATAAAATTATCATAAATAAAATGTATAGGCTTAAGAAGTCATGCATATAAATTATTTAGAAGAAATTGCTAGTTTAACTATTAAACAATAAATTTCTTCCCCAAAATTAAAAACAAAAATTCAAAATTGCCACCAAGAATTCAAAAAGGAAGTTTGTGGTGAAAACCCATCAGAAAAATGAATTAAGAACAAAGTCTTGCTCATTTCTTAGGCAAATCCATGGATTTGGAATGATATATGGGAAGGAATCATGCAATTGTTGAATTGATCGGATCTTTGTCATTAGAGCAGCCATGGCTACGACCTCTATGAAAAGAAAGATGTCCTCAGTTAGGAGTAGTCATTGTTCCATGCGGGGTGATCCACCCTTGATCATCCCTGCAAGAATTCACGGGTTAGAAAATCAGGAAGAGAAATTTCATTAACTTTAATGAATTTGATGTGTCAAGAAGCTGCGATTGCCATGATGCAAAATTTGTTTTGAAACTAAATTTTTGACATCTTGTTCAATGTATTTTTTGGAGAACAATCTGAAGAGAAAATGTTGATTAAGTAAATCATCTTGGAATTTTGAGATGCACTTAATCACAGAAAGCATTTCTTTTTTGATAATGGAATACTTTTGTTGAGTAGGATTCCATTTGCTAGAAACAAAGTGAACTAATTATTCTTTAGAATTCTTTCGCTGCTTTAAGATACCTCCATAGCCCTTATTAGAGGCATCAGTTTCAACAATTTTGAAATTAGTGGGGTCCACAAGATTAAGACAAGGAAGGTTTTGAACCCTTTCTTTAATTTTCTTATGCCATGGTATATCGGTATGGTGGGGATTCTTTTTTAATCTGTCAAAGAGTGGGGTTGGCAAGATTTTGATAGAAATCCTATATAATTGAGCTCTTAAGAGCGTTGTATGGTTTTATCTAAAATGATATCGAAATTTGTTAGCAAATTCAATACTTCTATTAATTGGTATAATAGAAGCATTGGATATATTATGGCCTAAAAAGCTTATTTCAGTTTGAAATAATTTGATTTTTGGCTCTGAAATAACTAACTCATTTTTTAAATTAACCATTTAAATATTTTTAGATGGTTAAAGTGTTCTTCAATAGTGTTTGAGAACACAAGAATATCATCAATATAGACTAAAATATATTTAAAATAATCTTTAAATATATTATTCATGATATCTTTGAAATTAGAAGGTGCATTTTTAAACCAAAGGGCATTACGTTCCATTAAGTAATGTCCAAACACATAAATGCTATTTTATAGCGATCGATTCTTTTATCTAGATAATATCGATTTAAAATCAAATTTGGAAAATATTTTTGCATTATGCAATCTATTTAATAAATCCCTTTTATCAGGAATTGGATATCTGATCCATTTTAAAACTTTGTTTAATGGCTTGTAATTAATTATAAGTCGCGGTCTTCCTCTTTCCTTTTCTGCCGAATTCATAACATAGAATGCGGTACAACTCCAAGAGGAGTAGGATTGCCAAATTATTCCTTTCTTTAATAAATCAGCAATCTCTTCTTTACATAAAGCAAGGTAGTGCTCGTTCATTTGACAAGGATGAGCTTTAGTAGAATGTCTGTTCATTGAAATTATCGATATGCGGAGATCCTACATGAGTCTTTCTTTCCAGTATTGGGTTGTCACCACAAACTTCCTTTTAGAATTCTTGGTGGTAATTTTGAATTTTTGTTTTTAATTTTGGGGAAGAAATTTGTTGTTTAATAGTTAAACTAGCAATTTCTTCTTGTAAATAATTTATATGCATAGACTTATTGTTAAGCTTATTCATTTCATTTATGATAATTTCTTTAGGATTGGTGATAAAATGTAATATGATTTCCTTATCCCAAAGAAAATAGTGAATTCTAGTATCATCAATTCTAGTGATAGGCATTATTTTAAGAAGAAAAGGTGTTCCCAAAATAATGTGTTGTGTCAAATTTTTGACTAAAATAAAAGACATTTGAATACAAATATCATCTTGACACACGGCCACAGATGATAATTTATACTTAATTTGTAAAGACTCACCCTCATTTTTATTTTTTTTTCAAAATATTTAGAAGGAATTATTCTTTCTTGTATACAATTTAAATCCGGTCTACTATCAACTAGAGCAATTAAATTTGTTAAAATAAATTTTTTATTTATAATTAATTTAATGGAAACATACCATTTCTAGTATATTACCTTTTGCATATTTTGTAAGAAACCTGGTTCTTGATTAGAATCGGCTTCTATATTTTCAAATGAATTGAGCATCTTCTGATTAATTTCAAGATTCATTAGATGACCATTCATTTGCTCTTGCTCAGCTTTCATTTGCTGAACCTCTACTTTTAATTTCTTTAATTCATTCTTTAGTTCAGATAAAGAAGCTGAATTAGAAGATGAAGAACTTGCCTCAAATTTTTTCTTAAATACTTAGAGTATATAGGAGGCTTGTAATTAAAATTTTCTAATTTATCTTTCTTCTTATCATTAAGAAGATCGATAATTTTATCACAAGTTGAATCATCTTCAACTTGTGATAAAAGTTTAATTAATTAGTCTTTTTGCTCATGGGTGAGTGTATACAGACCTGTCATATTTATTATATCTTTATAATAATCTATCTGTTAACAGGAATTACAACAGTTTGATTTATCAAATTTATCAGAATCTGATGATGATGAAATATGATCTTTTTCTTCTTCTGATTCTTTTTCAGAATCAGAGGAGGTAAGCAGAATTTTCATCAGGGTTTGTTTTAACCCTTCGCTAATCTGAAGTTCATTTAGCTTATTCTTGACAGTGCATCTATTTACATAATGACCTGTACGGCCACATTTATAACATTTTATTTCTCTTATCTCTTTGGTTTTAAAACCAGAGGGACGAGAGTGTCTGTGTTTATGCGTGAATTTATCATGTTTTTTATGACATGCTTTTTCATGCTTAGGAAAAATAGTTTTTCATATTTTTCCCTTGTGTTTGGAAGATAAAGGATGTACTGAGAATGTTGAATTGATGAATTTAAGCTGTTTTCTGTAGATGTTCTCTTTTCATTTGATCTTTTAATTTAAGATCAAAATAGATTGCTAAACCAGTTTTAATACATACAGAAAGAAGGTTTCCATATGTAAGGGTTTCATATGGGATGGTTCCATCGTATAGACGAAGAGAAACCTTAACCTTTTCAGCAAATAGATTAGGAAGGCCTTCAATGATTTTTTGCTTCCAGTGAAGGCTATTGGCATCATAAAGTGTCATGACGCGTGCTAGAAATATATCCTTGTACCATCGAAAATGGGTTAAGGATGAACATCTTAATTTTTGGAGTAAGGAGCGAGTTTTTTCTCCTTGATCTCTAATGGATCCAGCAAAATAATCTATAATTATTTGAAGAAGATTATAGACCAAATTTTCATTAAGTTTTTATAGTTCTTTTGGAAGATACTTAGTACTTAAGTCAATTTCGCTAAGGAGGTCTTCCCTTTGTGGAACAGTGAGAAAATTATCCCACCTTCCTTTGAGTTCGAGAATCGAAATGATGGCTCGGCGATATGAGGTTTTGCTTGATGTCTTGATAGAACAACATAGCAATATAAGCATTCGATGAAGGGTATGAATGATTTGATGTTGAAAAAATCAATATTCCATTCATATAAAGAATCTCCATCATAGGAATTTCCTACGAAATGAGTATCTTCCTCAAATAATAAATCAGGAGGAGTGGGTTTTTTATTATAATGTTTTTCCAAATTCTTCTTGGGATAAGAAAGTTTTTGGATATCAAAAGAAGGATGAGGATCTTGTAATTCTTGAAAATGGTTTTGAACTTTTTCAATATTACTTGATTGATCAGTATCAGTTTCGATTGAGGATTCATTTGAATCTTCTTCCGATTGACTGATATCTTCAAGAGCTCCTACATACTTTTCACTTAAGTTTAGAATCAAATTCTGAATGTCTTGAAGGGTCCTTAAGAGCGATTTAGGAGGTGGATGAAAGGTTTCACAAATGGGTTTATACTAGTAGAAGCTTTTACAAGCTTTGCTAGTTTGTGGCTAGAAACCTTTTGTTTAAGCATCGATTTTTAGACTCTAGGCTAAAAGATGATCGATGATTATTTGAAGTATACTATAATTAAGTTATTTAATTACGTAATAAATTCTATAATTTGTGGATCGAAACTTATTTTTAGAAGGCCACTAATTCTAAAGTTTATCATCCACCATTTTATAGCGATGGAGGATAAGATGCTTCAATTATTTTTCCTTGTTTGCCATTTTTTGGTAGTTAAAATAGCAACTTGAGCAGATTGAGCATAGTAATTGCAAAACCATGCTACGAAAGGAATAGTTGCTTTGGCTTGACTATTTCTTTCTCTCATTTTCTTGAAATATAAATCATTTATTTCGAGATGTTGGTCTTGAGAAGTAAAACTTCTATACCAAGTACGAAAGTTATCAGACTTTGGTTGGAAGTATTCCCTCAGAACAACCTCTCTAGTCTTAGAACCTATTATGTAGCTCATTAAGACTAAAGTTCATTTCAGATGGAGTGGGAGATTGATTTTCTCTCACTGGATGATAGATATAATTTCTATTTAAGTGAAGGGTCTCGACCGATGGTTCAGGAGTATGTGAACCATTCGATCTAGTCTTCTCTGAGGTTTCAGAAGAGATAGAAACCCTAGGAAGTGTGATGGATGCGTGAGGTTGAATCTTCAACATCCATCATTTGTTTGAATTATCGATCTACATCTTGATTAATGGAAGGTCGTGCGGCCAGAGATGGTATAGTCCATGATTCGGAAATACCACCTCATTCCATTTAATCTCTTTGTTATAGTACAATATGGGATGCTAATAAATTTATTTTGATCGAGTAGTAGTTCGTTGGTTGAGCGACTTTTGAACTCTAGGATTTCTGATTTAAAACTCAAAATGAATTTTGAAAATTAGAGCAATAGTTTTAGAACCCAAAGAAAATCATAACCATAAAGTGTAATATAATTTTAGAGCTTCAAAAAGATTTATATCAGAAAGAGATAAACTCAGATTGGGACAGGTGTTGAAATAAATCGGCCCATGACATAGGCTAGTCTCTACAACACTCATTAGGGATTGAGCCCAGTGAAGGGGTCTGCCTTCTCTTAGGCTTGCTAAAATAAGAGCATTTAGACCTTTAAGGGTTAAAAGTTTGAATGCTATCTGTATCATCCCTTTATGAATATATTTAAAATCTTGCATATATTTATGCAGATCTTCGTTAGTAGATAAATGGTTTTATCCATTTGATCTATGATAGTTTACAATTTTCAGAAGATTTTCCCTTAAAATCAAAAGTTCCAAATTGATAAATGATAGTTTTATTAATTTTGGGGAGTGACCATCTATTTAGGTCTTCTTCATTCAAGGAGAACTCTGCCATTTCAGAGTTCTTGATTAAATTATTATTTCTATTAATCGTTAGATTAGAAGTTACTTCAGAAGTAGAAGCCATATAACCAAAAGGAAAAGAGGAAGATGATGCAGGAGAGTTTGAAACAAATCACCACATAAGGATAAAACAAACTAAGCATAAACCTTCATTAGAGAATTATCTTCCCAAACAATCAACAAAAATAGGACTTACAACCCTTTCAAGCCTCATGCAATAGGGATTTATGGCCATTAGCAACGAAGAAGGGAATATAAACCTCTACCAGAGAATTATCCCAGACAGTCAACAATGAACAGGACTTATAACCCTATCAAGCATCACACAATAGGGATGGCCATTTACGATGAAGATGAGATAAAGTCATGGTAGGAATGAACAAAGTACTGGTTCATCAAAGTATGGTGATATGTAACAAAAAATCTCTAACATCCTTCCCCTCCCCAGGGATTTACCCCATCATGGATCTGATACCAGACTTACACCAGGATATATAAAAACTTTATTTATTAAAGCTTAAAAGTACTTACACGATGACAGTAGGCAGGAAGCAGGAAGCAGGAAGAACTAAGGAGAGTACAAGAGGAGAATAGAAGAGAAGAAGCGAAGGGAAAACTGAGCACTGAGCACACATAATACATAGACAGAGCCTCCTTATATAGAGGTGGAGGCACAGGAGAGACTTTGCTTAGAAGCGAAGGATTTATTAAATAGATTGCATAATGCAAAAATATTTTCCAAATTTGATTTAAAATC
This sequence comes from Cymbidium sinense, assembly GCA_021442155.1. NCBI lineage: Eukaryota > Viridiplantae > Streptophyta > Magnoliopsida > Asparagales > Orchidaceae > Cymbidium > Cymbidium sinense. The sequence goes on along the minus strand of CM038219.1, from coordinate 154,151,342 downwards.
AGGATTCGGTTAGGAGTGGTCATTCTTCCATGCGGGGACTGTAGATCAAATGGATAAAACTATTTATCTACTAATATTTGAAGATCTACATAAATATATGCAAGATTTTAAATATATTCATAAAGGGATGATACAGATAGCATTCAAACCTTTAACCCTTAAAGGTCTTTTTCCTCTTGGAATGGAGGAACACATTATTTTGGTGTAAGTACTTTTTAATCTTTAATAAATAAGTTTTTTATATCTGGTGTA